>JAHDVF020000248.1:0-255000 GCA_022606425.2 Lepidostoma basale
GCAGCGATCAGACTTGACCTAGTGAGAGGAAATGTCAGGCCCTTCAGAATTAGCTCACCGGATGTACTCCGCACTATTGGACCGGCTGACAGATAGCAGGACTTCATATTACTCCACTACAACCTTTCAGAAGTAAAAAAACACTAATGTTCTTAACAAGCGTTTATTTTTAATTTTGAGATTAAGTTGTACGTGGTTTTCATGGCACATCTTAGCAATTTCTATATTATTTTAGAAAAATATCATAATTCTATATCACTGCAATTCTCTGCGTATTTGTAATAATGCATAACAATAACCAACGAAAGAAATCAGGCTAATTACTTTTTCTTAATCGAATTGAAAATTAGTAAAATTATGTATCACACCGCGTCTCCCGCGGTGCGAAAAGAGAAGGATGAAGTGCCGCATCAGTAAAAGTGTGACAGTTCATTCTTTCTGCCTACCCTTTCGGGAAGACGGCGTGATGGCTAGTTAGCTAGTTAGTTAGTTTGTATTTTTGTTTTGTAGAAGAAAGTTTTCCTTGTGAATCGGTGATAAGGAAATATTAATATTTTTGATGTATTTGTTAAAGTTATAAATTTATATACGATTGTGTAATGCTCCTTTTTTATTTCCACAATACAAATCAGTTATATATTGGATTTAAGTGAATAAGAAAAGAAGTAATAACCAAAAAAATGGCAGCAAAATGCCGAAACCGGTGGAAGACACAAATATCAGTGGATTTTAACTAAATATGCATTGGAAAATAAACTTGTTTTTTTTTTTCATTATTAACGATAAACTTGTACCATGAAATCTCAAATAACAACATAAGTTTTTTTAAGAAAAGAAGATTTCAATCAAATAGATTATCAATGTCTTGTTGCTTTTGAATGGAAGATAAAGTTGTGGACATAATTGGTGTGAAGGCACGTGGCACTCCCCGACGTGAACGTGAAATAACGTATGTAAAACCGCTTTATGAATACTGCCCCGTAATTCTTTTCAAAATCATAAGCCGAGAGCAAATTTCAATGCCTTTTGCGAATATTTTTGATGAAATAAAGTCTTTGATGTCAGACGGCTGCTGATCGATAGAAAAAGAAATAGAAAAAAGCTTTTATCCTAAAATTCGGAATTCTCCAGACAAAATGAAATCAAAATGTCTAAATATAATGTGAGCTGTCACGCCGCAGCTGCGGGGGAAGGAGAGGGCGGGCGGGGATGAGTTAACCTGTGGATGAAACCGGAATGTTACGATATGTTGACAGAGTTATAGCCCTTAGAAACTAGAACAGACTAATTAACTTTTTGATTTTGACAGGAAGAACTTCACAATCGCACACATATTACTGACTATTTCCGGTCACAGTTGTAGGACGTCAGCAAAAGAGGCGTTTAGTCGAAATATAGTCAGAGCCGCGAGCGACATTTTTATGCAATTTCATGTTCATACCTGTATGAAAAATTTGCTGTGCGACAATAGAGCATAATTTACAATGTGATTGTGTACAAGTCATCAGATTATCTTAAACTTGTGTAACTTTACACTTTAAATAAACAAGATACTCTTACAATATCTGTGTATAAATGCAAGCACGTACCCTAAATTCACCACATGGAATCAGCCTCCGCATAATACAACCATTAAAAAAAGAAAAGCCATGAGAGCTGAGCCTCCGCATACTTTTGCAAGTTCCAATACTAAGTCCACTCAGTCCACATTATAATGTTACAACGTTCTAAGCTAAAATCTTATTCATTTGCGAAAAATTAATTATATTATTTAAAAAAAATGTCCAATTAACTATAATATATTAATAAATGAAACCATTTTTTTTAATACATTGCCAAATCTGAATGAATACATTTGGAATAATTTCGTTATTCAGTAAAATGATTTTCTTAAAAATAAAATGCCTCATCAATCGAATGAAAATGAATAGAATTTGTAGATTACCTTCGTTGGGGGTGGATTGGGTGGAAGGGAGGCCGCTGGGGTATATTCCCGCTAATTTGAAATGTGTTTACGCGAAACAAATTAAATTTCTGTTGAAATAAAAGAAAATAAACAAAAATTAAAACGGAATCTTCAAAAGCGCAAAATATAATTAAATTTTCTCATCTGAAAAAACCTTCCGAGATTAATCCTATTTTTTGCATTGAAATTTACTGGCGTGTGTACTTTTGATATCGCCATTTCGATACACAAATTATTTTTCGGCCGCTGTCAAAATGATGGACAAATATTGGTTCTGGTAACCGAGTCTTCACGCTTCAACCGAGTATCGCTCTCTGTTTGTGTCCGCGTCATCTGAGGGGCCGGCTGCGGGACCGCTAACCGATGGCGTCTTATGTTCATTCATTATATAACATGGATATTTATAACGCAGAGTTAATAAGCTTCGTAGTTGAATTAAACTAACTAACTAACCATCACGCCGTTTCTCCGAAGGGGTAGGCAGAAAGAATGGACTGTCACACTTTAAACCATGCGACACTCCATCCTTATCTTTTCGCCCCCGCGGGAGACGCGGTGTGATGGGTTGCGAACCGCATCGCCTTGTCTATTTATGTTATTTTAGTTAAATTAATATTACATTATTTAGAAAAAATGGGTATTGAAAACATTGTCCCTGAGAAGGTTTTGGAGAATAATATAATTATAAAAGTGTTGAATACAAGCTATGTTAGTGCGAATAGTAGGCGTGGAAGACCAAAGAAAGCATTGCATCATAAAATTAATCAAATAATAAATGACGGCCATACTCGAAGTCGGAAAAATCGACGAGTGACATGTTTCAATGTATAAATATATTAGAAGGTCAAGAGGTTTGTCAGAGCAGAGCAGCATGGTGGTCGAATCTTTCTGCCTACCTCTCCGTGGAATCGGCTTGATGATTAGTAAGATAGTTGGTTCAAAAATGAGAGAATTTATGAAGCATGCATAAGACCAATATAATACATCAGGGCAGACACAGTCAGGAGCAAACAAGTTCTGAAAATGGTAGCAGGCTTCTTATCTTAATGTGCATTGTATTGTTACTGTTAAGATAATTAATTGCTTTGATGATGGGTAGTGGTGTGTACTTTTCTATAAGAGTGTCAATAACATCTTCTAGGAGCACTCTGTCGAAAGCTTTAGTTAGGTCAACAAAACGCATATAGGCCGGTTTGTTATATTCTATGGATTTTTCTTTGATTTGGCTAACCACGAATATTGCATCGGTGGTAGAGCGATTTCTTCTAAATCCTTGCTGTACGTCATTATTTTGAATGATTTCTTCCAGTTTCACTCTCAAGATACTTGTGAATAATTTTTGGGAAGCAGATAAAAGTTAAATTCCTCTGTAATTATCCGGATTTGTTTTGATGCCTTTTTAAAAAAAATAGGGATGGTATGCTCAGCTTCCATTCATTTGGTATTTCTGATTGTTCCAGAATTTTGTTAAATAATT
This sequence comes from Lepidostoma basale, assembly GCA_022606425.2. Classification (NCBI taxonomy): domain Eukaryota; kingdom Metazoa; phylum Arthropoda; class Insecta; order Trichoptera; family Lepidostomatidae; genus Lepidostoma; species Lepidostoma basale. The sequence goes on from JAHDVF020000248.1 coordinate 3,444, forward strand.
TCGAAAAGTAAAGTAGAAAGAGTATCATAATATGTTTACTTCTAGCCCTTCAATAATAAAGCTCGCCCGCTAAGTGCGGCGGCGTACAGTCTCCTCTCCTCCGCAGATTTACTATTTCATTTATGATGCATGGGAATAATGACACATCGGTGTTGCCGGTGGCTGTCCCATACATTTCTGATGAAGTGGAAATTCTCTGCCGCAACTTTGGCTCACCTCCCTTTGAACTCTTTACGCATAGAACGAAAAATGAAAAAAAAAACCAATATCCGTAATCAATAAAATAAGTCATAACTTCCTTGAGAAAGATAAAAGCGAATAAAAAATGTTTGGAAATTCAGTAAATAAATATATTTTATTCGATAGAATCTTGCTTTATTTAATATTACTTCATTGCGTTTGGGCATTAGTTTAGTTTAATTAAAACCAAAACAAAATAAGATTAAACAAACACTTTTCAAACAAATATTTTATAATTAACGCTGCGTAGCTTACATTATTTTAATGACTCCTTGGCCATATTAATTGTAAGCTAGTTTTGTAAAGATGGTTCTAAAAAAATACTTTATCTCTTATCTTCTCTCGCCATTGTGGTGAAAGGTTTGGCCGACATTGTTTCGTTTCCGGAAGCGCGGGATATTATATTTATAGTGACACCACACGTTGAAGTACCTCCCTAAAAATTTTCCCGGCTGACATCAGCAAGTATACTTCTATCCAATATATTTGATATTAAAGAAAGGTTACTCTTGTAAATAAAAATCTACGATTTAAGAGTATTCTTTCATATTTTGATAATATTTTTATATAAGTTAAAAATACGCCTTTTAACGAAAAACAAAATCATATTTGAAGTTTATGAATCCAATTTACTTATTGAAACTAAAACTTTGTCCTTTCAATTAAACCTGTAGTATAACCAAAAGCTACTAAAATTCGTGCAAGCGGTAATAGTTTGATATTAATATGTAAGCACTTTCGCATTTAAGCCCCAAATAGTCTTTATCCTTATGCGCAGAAAATAAATTATCCCGAAATCAGCCTTTTACAACATTCATATTTTAATTAACAATTTGTTTGACGTACCTTCGGTCTTTTCGAAGCTCGGAGGGTGCGATGGGGATGAATATTTAAAGGGCTCTCTGCGCAACCGACAGAACATTAAACGATGCTTAATTTAGTGAAAAAATTAATGAAAAACTCTTATTAGCATTTTCTACCTTTAGACCCGCGAAAAGTTTTTTTTTACGTCAAAGCTGTTTTCATTGGGTCCGCACACAAACATATATATTAACAAAAGCTGTCGGGCGAAGGGTCCTCTTCGTTCCATCCGTACCCCCACTCCACTCCGCCCACCGCTGCAATCTATCCGAATAATTTTAAAACCAATTCACGAATGATAAAAACGGTGTTTTAAATAATCTGAAGAATAATAAGATGAGTGTGTGCTTATAATACCACCGTACATTAAAACAGTAACAATTTATAAATCTTCTATATAAATAAAAGGCCAGCTTCCGGTGTGTGTGGACTAATTCCGGGGTTATTCCTAAGCAGATCGTTTTCATATTGATACACTTCCTTAATAGATAGACATAGGTGGGCATAGGCATATTTTTGTTATTAATCGAGCTCTAATTAACTTTGGAAATTTATAAATTTTCGTAGTGCGAGCGAGTATAGACCTTCATGTGCGTATCACCTGAGTATCGATCTTTAGAGTCTATATTCGCTTGGCGTGATAAGATGCAAATTAGTGGCTTTTTTGACTCTTTGCATGGTCAGATATGAAATTAGTCGCTCTTTTGAACTGAAAAATATACGCACGTATAGGGATGGGCAAAACGACTCATCTCAGGGATCTGATCTGAACGGTTCCGCTCAGCAAAGTGAGCCGACTCTTTTTAACGATCCACGGTTCACCATTTTGAGTCGTTCAAAGTTTGAAATTATTTTAGTGACCTTTTTTTTTTGCTCCTCGACCAAAAAAGTTGATTAAAAATTCACAACGACAAACAACTTTTTTGACAAACGACTCGATAATTATCAAGAAGAATCGGCTCACTTTACTGAGCGGAACCATTCAGCTCAGATCCCTTAAAGAGATCACTAAAAATAGTCGACTCTTTTGCAATAATATACGATTCACCGAGCGCAGAGGTCGGCAAAATGCGGCTCCGGAGCCGCTCGATAATTATCAAGAAGAATCGGCTCACTTTACTGAGCGGAACCGTTCGTCGACTCTTTTGCAATAATATATGATTCACCTAGCGCAGAGGTCGGCAAAATGCGGCTCCGGAGCCGAAGGGGTTTGTTGAAAGGAAAAATAATCGCGAGATACTTGCTTACCATCGCATCATTCATCAAGAACGCTCTGTCCGCAGACATTTCCAGAAGAAATTTGTAAAGTTATGGAATTGGTGATTACGATTATCAATTCCGGTTTAGCTAAAACTCTTAATCATCATCGCCAATTCAAAGATTTTTAGTCATCATCTTCAACGCCTGAAATAGTATTACTGACTCTTGCTGATCTTTCGCTTTTCGCTTCTACATATTCATGCGGACAATTTTATTCAAGCATGAATTTTAACAAGAGTAAACTACGAAGTCGTCTTATTGATGAGAACATGGAATTGTGCCTAAAATTAAGAATAACAACAAACAAACATGCATCAGGTCCATAATAACATACGGAATCAAAGCAAGAGCAGACACTGTCAGAACCAGACTGCGACCTATTGTGGGGAGAACCGTTAGAGATAGGATACCCAACGAATAAATTCGCAAATCCTGCAACATTGAAGACATAGTGAGATGGAGTAGGCAGAGACATCGAGAGAATGGATCCAGCAAGAATTCCTAATATCGTGATACAAGAGACTCCAGAGGGCCGTCGACCACCAGGATGACCACCAAAGAGATGGAGAGAAGGCTGGTCGCCTTCATCACAGGAAGAAGTATGAAATAATGTTTTATTCAGTGTACCCGTAATTGAATGAAGTGCAAAAATTATAATAAAGGTTATCTAAATCAATAAACATATTTGGCTCTCAATTTTTTTTTTAAATCGTTGTAAAGTACGCATTTGGCTCTTTGGCTAATAATTTTGCCGACCCCCCTGACCTAGCGGATCATTGAGCTGCCGCTCTTTTTTTTATGGATCATCGCTCACCCGCTCACCAAAAAGATTCGAATCTTTGAGTCGACTCGTGAGCGGATTGCCCATCCCTATCTCTGAAATGTCAAATTTGAATTGCGTGTTACAGATTCGTAAGTAAAATATTTATATTTCTAATTCATATATATCTTCAGTTTATTCTATTTTGCCGTTGAAATGAATACAGATTATATTTCCGCATTACATATTTCAAAGTTTTAGTTCTAAATTAGGTATATCGAATAGAAATGAAGTTACATATCGTTTTACTTACGTATTATTTTAGGTTATGTTATGAATCTACATGGAAAAACGTTAAATTCTAAGTAACAATTCTATGAATTGGTATAATCTATTTTAATAATGTTATTTTAATGTAAAATTGTTCTGGCAGGGCGATAACCTATAATATCTTTTGGATTAGACGATTTACTTCAGCTGTTTTAGTTTTTCTCTGTTATGCTGTGATAGGTAAACATATTCTTACATACAGCATTAGCTGCCTCAGTTGGAAAAATCCAGTAATATAACATTTCCAAATGGTCTGACGTTCCCACGCCAGTGTTTTTTTTTTAATATACTGCTCATTTTAATATAATTATTTGATTTTTGCAGAGATGCCGACGCTAAGGATGATACCAGGAAAGACTCTTTGAGATAGGGTGAGGAACACGGCTATCCACGATATCTCCAAGGTGGAAGATGTCGTGAGATGGGGCACGCAACGCAAGATACTGGCATGTATGGATCCCACACCTCACAATTCTATGAATTGGTATAATCTATTTTAATAATGTTATTTTAATGTAAAATTGTTCTGGCAGGGCGATAACCTATAATATCTTTTGGATTAGACGATTTACTTCAGCTGTTTTAGTTTTTCTCTGTTATGCTGTGATAGGTAAACATATTCTTACATACAGCATTAGCTGCCTCAGTTGGAAAAATCCAGTAATATAACATTTCCAAATGGTCTGACGTTCCCACGCCAGTGTTTTTTTTTAATATACTGCTCATTTTAATATAATTATTTGATTTTTGCAGAGATGCCGACGCTAAGGATGATACCAGGAAAGACTCTTTGAGATAGGGTGAGGAACACGGCTATCCACGATATCTCCAAGGTGGAAGATGTCGTGAGATGGGGCACGCAACGCAAGATGCTGGCATGTATGGATCCCACACCTCACAATTCTATGAATTGGTATAATCTATTTTAATAATGTTATTTTAATGTAAAATTGTTCTGGCAGGGCGATAACCTATAATATCTTTTGGATTAGACGATTTACTTCAGCTGTTTTAGTTGTTCTCTGTTATGCTGTGATAGGTAAACATATTCTTACATACAGCATTAGCTGCCTCAGTTGGAAAAATCCAGTAATATAACATTTCCAAATGTTCTGACGTTCCCACGCCAGTGTTTTTTTTTTAATATACTGCTCATTTTAATATAATTATTTGATTTTTGCAGAGATGCCGACGCTAAGGATGATACCAGGAAAGACTCTTTGAGATAGGGTGAGGAACACGGCTATCCACGATATCTCCAAGGTGGAAGATGTCGTGAGATGGGGCACGCAACGCAAGATACTAAGATACTGGCATGTATGGATCCCACACCTTGATATGTGCAAGACAGGTTGTTATATTTATGAACTAATTTTGAAATGGTATGTACAGGTTGGATTAATTGGTTTAATTCCACTATTAGAGGCAGAACAGGAGTGTCGGACATCATCGGAAGAGTGGCAGCGCTAAAATGGCATGCCGCTCGCAGCCCTGATGATAGATGTACTGTAACCCGAAACCCAGGACGTCCTCAACTTCGATGGAGGGACGACATTGGATGCGTGTTGCCCAGGATCGACAGACATTGAATCAGATGGAGGAGGCCTACGCCCAGGAGTGAACGGATATAGACTCATGATGATGATGATACAAAACATTGAAACACCTACATTCAACATTTTAAATATTTCTGGAATGGGTAAAATTCTGCAACAATGAAAGTTTATTGTATGGAATGAATGCTTTAAATTATCAACTGATTTCTGTAGAATCACACTCCAAAGGAGAATTGATTCAATGTATATTTCCAGACATCACACAAATTAACAAATTTCGTCATTGGTTAAGTGAATGTGCATTATTAGCTTCATCTAATGGACATCAAAATCAAGAGTTTTGTTTCTCTAAACATTGTATTTCTAAGAGCATTATTATGACCTTGAATGGTATATGTATGAATGTTTTATGCAAATGTGATATAGTATATTTATTTGTTTTTTTAATTTCACTTAAAATATTAAGGAAAAAATTAAGACTGGACGTTACAAAAATGGTTTAAAAATAAAGCTGAAAAAGATAAATATTAACTTTTTTTTGGGTGGCATCTTTAGGGTAACGTTTTAACTACACTATATTATTAAATCATAACGCGCTTTTGCACAGCTATGTTTAAGACCAATTGGCATCAAAAACTCATTTCAGACTTTTTGTAAACTTGCCACCTTGGTAATGCCCAGCCTTCAATTGTTCAATTCACATTAGTATTATTCAAGTTCACAGCAAGTTTGCTTGGATTAAACAAATGTTTTAAAGATATGAACTGAATTAGGATACACACATTCTTACACCTATACACATGTCATTTTATCCAATAAAATCATTGATATTGAACTTTAATTGTATTTCTTTAATATATATTGGGTGTATTTATATACTCTAATATAGCAATAGCGAAGCGTTGCCGGGTCAGCTATATGTATTATAATAATTGTTATTTATTGTTTCTTGGATAATTATTAAAATATTCATATAAAATAATTAATTCGTATTAATTCGTATGAAACCGTCTGTTTTATAGAAGTTTTATTAAGGAAATGACATTTGACAACCATAAAGAATAGACCGCTACACCGTTCTATCCTGAGATACTTCTCTCGATTTCTCAATAGTCATACATCGTGTCATGCACCCACGTCGATTTCTCCGAGCGCTTTCATTCGCACCGCATTTACTTCTTATATGTATTTGCATTTTACAGTTTATCATGTACAGATTTAGCGTACATTTGTCTAAGGTATCTCATTTCTAATTCATTTATTCTAATTTCATTTTTTTTTATCAGTTTTATGCTTTTCTTTCATATACGAGGTATTATATCATCTGAATATAATCAATAAGATCAGGGAAGTAGAAACTGAGGAATAAGATTGAAACTCGATGTCATCTATACAGATTGTCGTGAACAAGGGCCCGTTTATATCCAGGTACATATTATTTTAAATAATTTTCTATTGTAGAATACTAATTATTTAATTAATTCGTAAGAGCTAAAAGGGGGTCACCCATAATTACCACATTTATACAAAATGACCTAAAATTGCCGCTCTTTGAGGAAGGTCCTTTAATATTTTGACCGAGTACTCAACGGGGATGTCGGTGTTAACCCACTCGAACCCACACTCACTTTTTAATTATTGTTCATATGTTGAAGTTTCCATTGAAATATAAAAAAGCAAAACACTTGTTATTCTATCATTCTGTACATTATATAGGTGTATGCACTTTTTATCATTTTAATTAAAAGTTTGATTAAAAATAAGTTTAAAAATATATTTAGTTATTCTACAGACAAGGGAAGGGCATGAAATATAACACTGATTTCGGGAAAGAATGTTTCAGGATTGTAGAGTAGTCCCTAAGAGTAGTCCATTGTCAAAATAAGAAAGCGCAAAAGCCTTGCAATTTTTAGATTTTTTTTTTTTAACTTTTCACTATCGTAAGAAATAATGTAACAATAGTTACATTATTTCTTAAGCAATATTAATTCTTACGCAATTGTTTTTAGTTTCGTTTTTAGTTTCTTACGCAATAAAGTCTTAAACAATAAGTTGCAAGAGTAGACGTGTGATGAAAATGAGACAGTCCACACACAATGGAATAATCTTAATGATTCTCACTCTCGTACTCACAGACGTATGCATTAACAATCTTAAAGTTACCAAAACAGTAAAGAAAACCTGGATGACGGACCAGATTCTATCTCTCATGGATGAAGAGAGAAGACATAAGAAAGATGACACTCAATATAAAAATCTCCGACAAACCATAAAAAGAGATATAAAAAAAGCTAAGGAAGAATGGATAAGAGGTCAATGCGATGAACTTGAGGAAAAAAAAAGTCTCAAACAAAACGAAAAGCTACAACCTCGTGTCTAGTAGACAATTCCAACTTGGGAAAAGCATATTGAAGAGTCTGTTGTTCTGTTATGAAATACCGGATTTTGTCGTCAATTGTGAACTTCAAGGACCTCTTATACTCAGATCTGAAATGATATAATACATGCCTTTAAAACGTCAACTAATAGGGAAGTTTGGGAACCCGATGAGGTTTCACTTGAAATATTAAATCTAATTCATGAAGACAACATCCACCGTTTGCCAAGGTTGACACAGGGACTATCCCGTACAATTGGTAGAAATCGACAGTTGTTACCTTGCCTAAGAAGCAACATCCAAAGAACTGCAATGACTATCGCATGATAAGTTTAATGAGTCGTGTATTCAAATTGCTTATTAAAATTATTCATGCTAGAATATGAAACAAGTGCGAACAGTATCTCGACGATACATAATTCGGATTTAGGAATGTATTTGGAACAAGGGAAGCATTACTGGGAGTCAGTGTACTGCTGCAAAAATATAGGTTAACAATAATTTATAGTTCTTATTCTCCGGTCTCAATCTAAAGATTAGTCTGCAGCAAGGCGATGCATTTCCTCTTCCACTCCGCTCGGTCCTCGGCAACTCTCTTCAACTCCGCATAAGAGGTGCAACCCATATCTCGGCAAATCTGTTCTAGGTACTCTTGGCGAGGTCGTCCAATCGATCCCTCAACCATTCCCTCCAATACACCATGCAGAAAACATTCGTGTCGCAACACATGACCAATCCATCTCGCGCGCCTCTCCGCTATGGTGTTCAACATGTGCCTACTCTCTTCAACTCTGCTCAAAACCTCCTCATTTGTTACGTGGTCACTCCATGAAACATGGGCAATTCGTCAGTAGGTCCACATTTCAATTTATAGTTAATATAGTTAATACAGTTGGCAGTATTATTACTAAAGAACTTAACCCGGAAATTGAAACAGAATTGAAGTTGCACGAGCTGCTTTTAATAAAATGAGAACCTTCTTTTCCAACCATAATTTTAAGCCGAAACTCTGAGAAAGAATCATTTAATGTTATGTAAAGTATATTCTACTATATGGCTGTGAAACATACACTCTGAAAGTGAATGTAATGAACCGGTTGGAGGCGTCGAGTGTAAAAGTAAGAAAGGTCTCATATTTGGGTCATGTGCTAAGGGGGGAAAGATACCACCTCCGACTTATGTTAATGGGTAAAGACCTCGAGGAGTTGGTAGAAGGCAGCTGTCCTGGCCGCGGAACATAAAAAAATGAACAGGAATGACCAGAGTCCAGAATCTGATCCAAGTGGCGCAGAACAGAGATGCCTTTACTGCAGTGATTGGGGGGACCTAAGACGGCAATGATGATTTTTGTGGTTTGTAGAAAGTCCTGTATATTCTTCTGAATCTTGCGTATATTCGTGTCTCATGGTATCTTCTTTGATTGACGTTTCGAATATCATTACAGTTTTCATCTTTAGGGTAGTGTATGAGTTATAGTTCTTGTAGATAATACGTGCTTACTTCTTAAATGTTAATGTCACGCTTTTATACTTTACTTTTCTCAAGCAACAGTAAAAAATTTAGTTCAGTTTCAGATCATATCTGCTTATTTGATCTCGTATAAGATTGCTTATTCTGAAAGGCTTTTGGATGATGGATTACTAAATTTTGAATATGACGAGTTCCTAAGTCTAAAATAGGATGAAACTTTAACTTTATTTTGGAGATGACCAAGGCTTGGCATTGTATTAAATCAGCAATGATCTAAGTAGGATTTTGGGAAACGATAACTCTTAAAATGAAGAGATCTAATTCTACTGAAATCTTCTTTTCTCGCAAGAATTTAACGATATCTCTATAGATGTTTCTAAGTTAGTTGAATTTAACATATTAAAATAAAGTGAAATATGTTTAACACTTTGTTATATATGTTATTATCGACATATTTTGAGAGTCATGTGATCACTGCCACGCTTAAATTTCTGCTTATCTTCTTTCTCTTTAGGTGTCATGTCAGGTTCCTCTGACGTTGACTTTTACTTGGGAGTAGGCGTCTCTGTTCCGGACAGCTCGAAACCCCTCCAGTTCCGTATATTGTGGGACCAAGAGATTCACCCTCTGCCAACACCTCGTTGACATCAAGTAATACAATAAAACATTTTTCTACTCTAATCAGTGATAAAAAGATGCCACCTTACGGGCTTCAATATTAGCCAACAATTCTCTATCAGCTTAGGCTTTCTGGAGAACATTTATGGTATATTTTTGACCGTATTGATCCAAGGAATGTGCAACGTTTTGCGGTGCAGCCACATTTCAAACGCCTCCAGCAGGTTCACGATACCAACTTTTAAGGTCCACGATTCAACGTCATATAAAATACCAAACGCATCTCTTTCGGAGCTTAATGTTATTATTCTTCTTCTTTAACAGCCGTTGTCGTCCACTGCTAGACATAGGCTCCCCCCATACTTCTACATGTATGACATGTCATACGGGGGGTGGTTGGAATTATAACGCTTGCCAGACGGGTTGGCGAGGTGTCCTTCTACGTTAGCCTATGCATCAATATTATCCACCGAGGTTATTCACACTCGATCCTAACATTTTGCATAGTTTCCAGGGGAGACCAAAGTCGAGGAGGTGTGGATAGGTACTTAGGATCAGATCAATCTTCCACCGTAGCATGGCCATGACCACGGTGCGGACCATGCACTGCTCGAAGAGTCAATAGGATCTCCCTTACTCCTCGTTGTTATTATCTACCATTAAAGAAACTTGAAATCGTATTTTTTAAAATTAATTACAACTTATTGATCCATGATTTTCCATAAAATTTAATTTGCAATATTTTATCACAACAATGTTACAGAAAAACATTTATTGGACCCGAGGTGGTTAGGCCCTCTTTAACCCTTAACCCTCGCCTTTATCCTTGGCGGAGTGGGGGATTAGCCCCCCGAGGGGATGAGGACCGTAAAGAGGAGTGCCAGGAGATTCCACTCCATTTTCTATCAACACATATTATTCTCTCCCCACTCACTACTAAACAGATTATTTGATAATGCTCGCCTCTAAATAATCTTTAAAAATAACTCATACAAATAGGACTGACTTGCTAACTAACAATCATCCCTTCTCTCCGAAAAGGAAGGCAGAAAGAATGGACCGCCACACTATTCTCTCCTGATATAATTTTTTGAGGACATTTCCACTTCATGGGCCGCTTTTGTTGTTAGTCAAATTTTGCATACTTTTATATTTTGTCCAATAGATTTTATGCTCACTCTTAATTGGGTTAAGCTAATTTGTTAAAAAATCGTAATTTGTAAATAAAGCAAGCCTTACTATGAGTTTTAAAAATTGGATTTATTATTATTGCAGCTGTTAGTTTTTAATAAAATTAAAAATTATCGCGTAATCTGAAAGCTATGTATGAATATAATGTTTTAAAATAAAAAAAGTGGCAGAACAAATCGATAACGTTTGCATATACAAAATAATCTGAAAAAGTTTTCAGGTTTGTGAGATGACCCACATTATTTCATACCACCATGAGACAAGCAGCATAAGTTTTATTTTATTATACGAATGGTATATTTTATGGAACATAATTATGATCATATTGATAATACTCTAGCAAAGACGAAACATGTCAAAACCATCTTCCCCAGCCTTGATCTCTCCACTGCTGGATAGAGACCTCTTCCAAACGTTACCACTTCTTCCTGTCGCTCGCCTGTCTTCCCCACTGTTTACCAGATATCGAGGCTACATCGATGGTCCATCGCTTCTGCGACCTTCCGACACCTCTTTTGTTTTCCTATAGCCCCCATTTGATTCATTTGGGTGTCCACCTAGTGTAAAATTGTTAACGTCAGTCCCGGGTGAACGGTGGACGGGCCTAGGAAGTAAACAAGCGAGGCCAACAAAAAGGCGCCGCTGCGCCCTATACTAACCTCGAGCAAATTTAAGGCAACCTTTTATATTGTTAAAATGTATTGCTGTGTACCTTGCCAATGCCTGCCTGACACGCAATGTTGATCTATATAACATAATAAAACTTTGAGAATAGTAACTCCATCATCAAAATTTCAAATACAATATTTTTTTTTGTCTATATTCTAAAACTAACTAACTAACTAACCATTATGCCGTCTCCCCAAAGGGGTAGGCAGAAATAATGGACTGGAATCGTGTCAAGCACGCGCATCGATTTCTCTGACTCCTCACATGGCCGACATTCAATATTTGCTTTATTTGATCGTGCCACGTTTTCCTAGTTCTTCCTCTATTTCTGGATCCATATACATCGTTAACATATATTTTTTTACCATTCTTTCTTAATTTATTCTTTCCATATTCTATATAGGTATATATGAAATATGAAACTTTGTATTTATTAGAAAATAAAAATTTTGGGCGAAACGCAATATCAATTCAACATTATTAAATATTCAAATTTGAAACACTGTTATTACGTATCACAATAAATATTTATATAAATTTATCATGACAGCTGTTCTACCAACCTATGTTGATGCGAACATAGATCAACGAAACAACTGTCACCACAAATTCATTTAAATAAATTGTGATACATAATAACGTTGTTTCAAATTTAAAAATTGATTTAGTATTATTTTACAAGGAACGTTAAGCATTGTAATATATATGAATGAAACGTGATTCGCTTTTTCTCTAAATGTACCAACAATGATAATTGCTACATTAAGCGTAAAACCGTGACTTCCCAGCGGGCTGTGGAGTATGAAGGAGCTATTTGTACTAATTCAGTAGTAAAGTGTGGCCGTTATTATTCTCGTATTGTGACTCGGGTGACAAGTGCTAGCAGACATTACTGGCGCCCTGAGCCGCGCATTAGGGCCACCTGCCCTGGGCTGGCGGGGAGAATAATAAACTAACTCGCTAAGTTACCACCGATTTGTTTACCCGAGGGATGACGACATATTTTTAGCCACAAGTGCGACTCTAGAATCATCTAAGAGTAGAATATATACATGGATTATTTTATTCAGGCACGTCGATTTTTCCGACTCCGAAAATGAAATTTGATTTCGTCGAAGCGTATTATTTTAAATCTTCCTCTTTTTTTGTTATTATCCTTTCATCCTAACATATAAGTTTTTTGTTGTTATTTATTTATCTCTACGCGTGTGAAACGTAAGATAATATGCGAAAATGTATTAAATTAATGCATTTTGTATGAAATAAAGAATTTGCCATCAAATGTATACTTTGATATAGGTTTAAAAATTTTGTTTGCAATGATTTTGGAGAATAAATAAAGTTCAACTATGTTCTGAAGGGTTTGGATGCAAAGTAACACAGGAAACCTCTATTGACGACCGAGTGGTAAGTGCATTAACTGCCACCCCGAAGGTTCCGGGTTCGATTCCCGGCGAGAGCAGTGTGATTGTCACACGGTCATTGGTCTGGCGTAGAATTCACGTGATAATAAAATGGCGATAGATTAGCTATCTATCACATGTCACGAAAATTACTATGATAGCTTAAATAATTGAGAACTGTATATCATAGATACACAATGAACAACCAGCAACTGGCACATGTATCTACGATGAAGGATCTCGGAATCATCTATGAGAGTAGGTAGACTTTTCGTGCACATATCGAGAGGATTTGTGGCATTGCACTGAGGATGTTGGGGTTCAGGGGACAAATACTATTGACTTTAGAAAGTATCTTGTCTTCCTATTGTCGAACCATCTCTAATGCGTTCCTGGTACTTTGTTGTATTTTTATAATATTTTACCTGTACTTAATAGATGCCTTAAACATTTTCCTGTTTGTAATGTCTATTGAGTTAATAAACTGATTTGATTTGATTTGATTTGATTTGATAATACCCTTGACATCGATTTGCTTCATGCTGTCATGATGTAAAGAGCGATTCAACAATAAAAGAATAAAGTAGACGCCATTTTTTTAACTTTTGTTTTGGCAATATTATTATTTTTACTAATTTTGTTTCCCGTTAGAATAGTTAAACATAATAACCTCATTCTCTGACAAAACAATTACTAATCGGATATCTGATTTAAAAATGCGTTTTGTAATACAACATTTTTTTAATTTTTATTGTTCAATACAAAATAATGTCAAAAGTAAATTTTCGAAATCCGTTATCAACTTTGGTTTTAATACGAATGAAAACGTCAGTTTTCTAGAAGTTTTATTATATTTTATGGGAATGACATGTTTTGCCTTTCTAAGGCATTATCGAATATCATTCCCATAAAATATAATAAAACTTCTAGAAAACGGGCGTTTACATTCGTATTAAATATTTTATATGGAATTTTACATCATTGTTTAAGAAACAATAAATACAACAAACAAAACCATCACGCCGTTTCCCCGCAGGGGTAGGCAGAGAGAATGGACCGCCACACTACTCTATCCTGGCACACCTCTCTAGCTTCCTCCACATTCATACATCGAGTCATACACACACGTCGATTCTTCCGGCTTCTGACATGACCAACTTTAAATATTTGATTAATTTGGTCATGCCATGTTTTCCTCGGTCTACCTCGACTCCTTACTCCATTTACATTGTTAACTTATACTTTTTTAACCATTCTTTCTTCATCCATGCGCTCCATATGTCCGAACCAACGAAGCGAACCTTTCATAATTTTGTTCATAATACCTTCTTTCGCTCTACACTCCTTCCTAATATCAGCATTTGAGATTCTGTCGTACATCGTTCTACCACACATACGTCTTAGGGACCTCATCTCTACCGCATTTATTCTGCTCTCATCTTTCTTCTGCCAGTTCCATGCTTCGCTTCCATACATAAGGGTTGGAACCAGAACTCCATTGTGAACGGTCATTTTCGCTTTCATTGATAAATTCTTGTTTCCAATAACTACTTTTAAAGCTCCATTCACTTTGTTACCCGCACCAACCCCTCTTTCAATATCACTGTCCGTTCGGCCATCCACTGTGAACATGATACCTAAATACACAAATTCGCTCACCTGTTCCAAGTTCTCTTCATTTACACTTATATTACAAACTGTCATTTGCTCTTCCCTTTCAAAAACTAACACCTTTGACTTTCCGACATTCATCATTAAATCGTTTGACTTGCATACCTTATACATTCTCGACACCAAGACTTGTAATTCGTCCGCACTATCCGCAACGAGAACGGTATCGTCCGTGTAAAGCAGACAGTTTACAGACAGATCACTCATCTTAGCACCAGCATTAATACCTTCAAGTTCTTTCATACACTTGTCCATATACAGATTGAACAACCAAGGGGACATCACGCAGTCCTGCTTAACACCCTTCGTGATATCAAACCAGGGCGTGATGTCCCCATTTACCCTAACACTGGCAGTGCTCCCTTTGTAGAGAGAAGCAACCGCCCGTATCAGTTTTGTGCTCACTCCGTATTCGGACAAGATTGACCACAGTTTTTCTCTGTTCACTCGATCATAGGCTTTTTGCAAATCGACAAACGCACAGAAAAGCTTACGGTTTTTGGCCATAAACTTCTCCGCAAGCGTTCGAAACAATAAATAAGTTTAGTTTTATTAATACTTTTTAAATTTTAAAACTTTATATCAAATTGACATCAAAACATCAAACTGGGAGTAATTTTTATCTTTAAATGATATTTTAAAATGATCAACCTCTAATGATCGATGTCGAAATAATGACAAAAGTGGAAGTAATTATTTAAAAAAAGTATTTTTTAAATTATATAAAGACATATTTGTCGAATTCTAATGCAGGTTAAAAAGTTTCGCTGGCTATTTTGTGTTCTCCTTTACCCGGAGAAGGTTCTCCATAATTCGCAGTGTAATGTACAACACTTAACACGTAGGAATAAACATTAGGAGAAAATTTCAGGCGCGGGCCAGTTAGCCCGGCGGGACGTTCCCCGCACCGGGCGCCGCGCCGTGGGCCGCTTCACCCCCTAACGGGCGAGCTCCGCTTATTAGCGCTCTTACCTGCACACCGACACACATAACAAAACGGTTATTATAATACTTATACAGCTATGAAACACAACAATTCTAAAATAAAGTACCGCCATACTTTGCTTTAACGTATTGTGGGGGGAGAGAGCGAAGGAGTCAAGTAGTACACGCGCGGAGGATAGGAGGTAAACTGAGCGGCCATCTTGTATATTGGAACAATAATAGTGCTACTCGCTGTGTCTCGGCACTGTTTCTCGGCACAGTGCCGAGAAACTACGAGTGACCCAAAGAGCCATGGAAAGAGCCATGTTAGGAATAAGCCTAAGAGACAGAGTCAGAAACGATACGGTGAGAGAAAAAACAATGGTCACTGACATCATCCACCGGGTAACGACTCTAAAATGGCAATGGGCGGGTCACGTAGCCAGAAGCTCAGATGAAAAATGGACAAGAAGACTGCTGACTTGGAGACCGTAGACGACGAAGAGAAGTGCAGGGCGACCGCAACTACGGTGGAAGAATGATCTAAACAGACACGTCGGAATAACTTGGATGCAGTCTGCACAGGACAAAATGACATGAAAGCAAATGGAGGAGACCTTTGTTCAGGAGTGGACGGGTAAAGGCTGAGGAAGAAGAATAGTGCTACATTGATAGAAAGTAAATTATTCACCACAGACCGACCTCGGACGTCCCCGCGCACGGATGTCCCCATACACGTACTCTCGACCTCGGACACGTTCCCGCACGGACGTCTGCAACAGCATCTTTTCTCTCCTCTTCGAATTATATTAACATTGTGACAGTGCATACTCATCTTTTATTTGGCACTTAGTTATAATGACCTTTAGTTTGATACTAGTGCCATTCGGTTGTATCATCTTGATATCGCTAAAAAGGTTTACTAAGTAACAATCCATCATGCCATGTTTCCGGAGGGGTTCGCAGAACAGATTCATCATCATACTGCTCAATCCTATGCTAGATATATTTCTCAAGTTTCCTCTACATTCATACATTGTAACATATACACCGTCTATTAATCCGACTTTGAACGTGGCCGCCTTTAAGGAATTGATTAATTTGATAATGCCATGTTTTCCTCAGACGTCCTCGGTTTCTTTTTCCATTCACATTGGTTGCATATAAATGTTTTACCATTCTTTTCTCATTAATTCGTTTCATATGTCCAAACCATCTGAGCAACCCTTTTTTTAGTTTCCTTAAGGTGCAAACATCTACCTTATATTATTTCTTTATTTTATCGTTCGGTATTTTCGGTAATTTTATTTATTGCTTTCCGACACATACTTTTTGGTGATCTCTTTCTACAACTACAAATTAAAGAAACATTATTGAATGAAAACCTAAAAGTAATGAAAATACAGTAGCTTAGAGTAGATGCATCAATATGCAGTAGCTTAGGGTTGAGCGCTCACATTCGCATAATAATATGTATACTCGTATAGTAAATAACACAAATGATTTATAAGCTCTTATTCTTCTCTGGTTGCATATCAATTACTATTACTGGATATTTGCAACCACCAGCTCATTTTTTTCTCCTTTGCCTCGAATAATTCGCATGACAAATAAATATAAACATCGATTAACTGGTGTCATCTCACAGCAAACCTAGATATAGCTTGATTTAACTTTATTTGTTATATTTTTCCATAACGACTGTTTTATTCGAGAATAATTTAAAACAATGCCATTTTCTTACTTAAATATGTTCACTGTGCGGAATAATTTAAAAAAAAAAATTTTATATAAAAAATATGACTATCGGAAGAAGAGAGATCCCGATGAAAGGATCACACGCTCCTTATCCAAGATGACATCCGAAATCACTTATCATCCGGTCAGGGCGTTTTACTCGTATTATCTCCCCTCTACCGTACTGATGTCAATTCTTCTCTCCTTTTGTTACTGTGGAATATGGATCAGGGGTTTGATTTGAACAATAATATATTCTCATTCAATATGCAACTTATCCATTTTATCAAATAATGAGTTGACTATCCATATGTTATCGCTGCCTTCAAATAATTTTTGTTTTTATATGAGTAGTGAAAATATTTAATTGTTTCCCGTATTGCTTATATTACACAAAAAAAACTTGCTGGATAATTATGTATTTATCTTGGGAAAACTGGATTTTTGCAAAGATATAACGTTTTTAGCGTGAATGGTGAAAATTTGGAGCAAGTAGATGAGTTCGTGTATTTAGGTAGCATGTTTACAAGATATGGGCGAGTAGAGAGGGATATTAAAAGAAGGGTTGGGGCAGGCAACAAAGTGAATGGTACACCTAAAGTTGTCATCGCAAAAAAAAACCTATCCAAAAAAGCTAGAATGGCAGTGCAAAATGGTGTTCTTATACCGACCCTTATGTATGGAAGCGAAGCATGGAACTGGCAAAAGAAGGATGAAAATATAATAAATGCAGTAGAAATGAGATCTCTTCGACGAATGTGTAGATACTCTGTGTATGATAGAGTTTCGAATGAACAAATAAGAAGTGAATGCGGTGCGAATGATGGTGATATGAAGAAAATAATGAGAGGATCATTAAGATGGTTTGGACATATGGAAAGAATGAATGAAGAAATATTGGTTAAAAAATTATATGTTAACGATGTAAATGGAACCAAAAATAGAGGAAGACCGAGGAAAACGTGTCACGATCAAATAAACCAAATATTGAATGGCGGCCATGTGAGGAGTCAGAGAAATCGACGCGCGTGCATGACAGTATGAATGTTGAGGAAGCGAGAGAAATATGTCAGGAAAGAAAAGTGTGGCGGTCCATTTTTTCTGCCTACATCTTCGGAGAGATGGCGTGATGGTTAGTTAGTTAGCTATAGCGTTTTTAAACTTTTTTACTAAGACTTGGATATTATTTAGATATTATCATTGTTCTGATTTAGAAACATCTGGCAATGGTAATGGGATGTTTTTTAATACTCCTAATGTACACACTGTTTAATTTATACTTAATTAACCTAACTATTACTTTTATTGCTCCACAACTTAAAGATTGAAATGATTGAAAGATTTATTAAATAGTTAATTACACATTTTACACTATAAAAATGCAACATTATTATTATTTAGTTTCAAACATTCAAACAGTTGTGTCTGTAAAAATGTAAAGAAACAATTACTAGACATGACATGACGTGAGGCGGTAGCTCTCCTCGGCAAACAAGAGCTACAATATGTAATGACGAAACAGAATATAAACATACCGTGAAACAATAAAAGTATATTTGCGAAGCGCGAGCATTAAGGAAGCTAATATTTGCGTCGAAGTTCCCGCGCAAGGGAGTTCTCTAAAATCCTCGGGCAGAATGAAAATTGAATCTGAACCATTAAGATTGGCGTCTTCAAAAATGACAAGACGTCGCTTTAAACATTCGAAGTGTATTGTATTTTCGCTAAAGCTGAGAAATGGCGTACGATTATAACAGCAAAAGAGTTGTGCATATAATAATAAAACGTTCGAATTACTGAAATGAGTCGTTAGCAACATTTTACAAATGTATTAATTAATTTATTAATTTATTAAGGGTGACATACATCGATATCAACAACGTATTACATATTATGAAATAATAATGAAGTTAAGCCATGCTGCCACAAATATAAAATAATAGTTAACGGTTAATAGATGACAGTTTGAAACGAGATTGAAGTTAAACTAAGGAAATATGAGACTAACTAACTTACTAACCATCACGCAGTCTACCCGGAGGGGTAGGCAGAAAGAATGGAACGCCACACTGTTCTGTCCTTACATACCTACTTCTCTTGCTTCCTCTACATTCATACATCTTGTCATGCACGCACGTTGATTTCGAAATCTGAGGCTTAACAAAATAATAATAGTAGTGGAAATAAAAAAAATAAAAAACTGGTTACAAACATTTTAATTATTTATCAAAAGTAAGGCGATTAAAATAAAATAATCACCTTTGAATTTTTCGTTCAGATTATTTAAAAAATATTCACATATGTTTAGCCTTCAAACAATGTATTTTAAACTGAACATCGGTTTTAAGATTACAGAGAAATCGACATTACACTAGAAGAAGGTAGAAAATCGTATAATTACATAAATCATCAAAACATTGAATTAAGTAACTTATTATCGAAAATAATGATAAGTTACTCTCCTATAACATCCTTGAAGGAATGTGTTCAATAACCAATAACCCTGTATATCTATATAGTTTTTTTTATAATGTTTTATGGGAATGCTATGTTACACCTTTCTAAGGTAAATCAAATGTATTTTTCAAACTTTTGCCTAATGCCTTTGAAACACAAATCATGTGAAATCGAAAAATATGAAAAACGTCTCCATTCGTATTAATTGAGTTATTTCTGTTCTCGTGGACAGCCGTTTAACTTAATTCACCAAAGACTGTTGCGATTGGACTGTTCGTACATTTCGGCACACGTGTTACAAAGTATGAATATCCCTCTTAACAGATATTACTCGCAAGCTAAAGACGATAATAATTTGCTTTTTGCCAAATTTGTTTGAAGAACCCGTATTATGAAGTTCCCATTTTCAAAAATAAACATTAGCTCGGTGCTCTGGTGCCCTGGCGCTCGCGATCGAAAACCGTGTATCCCACATGTCGTACATCAAAGACGTTAAGAAACTAAAAGCTTCTCAAATATAAGATTATGGAAAATTTATCTCCTAGCCTCTGGAGCTCGGGGAGCGAGGGGTACAGTAGGGAGTAGTCGGTCTCTCTGCAAGCAGCAACTCGCGGCCAGTCTTATCTCCTACTCGATGTTCCGCTGAATTATTACACGCGGGCATTTCAATTAACCACATTTATGAGGGGAAAAAATATAGCCAATGAAATAATTTAGTTGGAATGTAAAGTTGTGGAAAACGTCTAAGTTTTTAAATTATGGAATAGACTCAACTGATCACTAAAATCTTCTTCTACTTCTTCTTCTTCAGACTATTCCCGTCCACTACTGGACAAAGGCCTCCTCCATTCGCCTTCATGTCACTCTGTCCTGTGCAAACTGCATCCAGGTTATTCCGACGTGTCTATTTAGATCATCCTTCCACCGTAGTTGCGATCGTCATGCACTTCTCTTTGCCGTCCACGGTCTCCAAGTCAGCAGTCTTGTCCACTTTTAATCTGAGCTTCTGGCTACGTGACCTGCCCATTGCCATTTTAGATTGGATGATGTCATGACCTTTGTTTTTTCTCTCACCGTATCGTTTCGTCTTTTAAGCTTATTCCTAACATGGCTCTTTGGGTCACTTGTAGTTTCTCGGCACTTTGTTTGGACAATGAAACAGTTTCAAGACCATAAGAACCAACTGGCAGAACGCAGGCTTCATAAACTTTTCGTTTCAGGTTGATCGGTATTTTCCGGTTTTTAAGGATGTAACTCCTGTTTTCGAAAGCTGCCCAGCTTAGTTCAATTCTTCTTTTTAGCTTTGCGGTTTGGTTATCTTGGCTCAATCGAATATTGTGTCCCAGGTATAAATATTCTTGGACATTCTCAATTCTGTTGCCGTCCACGTTGATTTCAAGTCTTTCCGTGCCCATCACCTTGGTATTTGCCAGGTTCATATTCAAACCTACAATATATAGTGTGTCAAATGCAAATATAAGAAGTGAATGCTATGCAAATGGAAGAGTTATGAACAAAATAATTAAAGTTTTGTTAAGATGGTTTCAACTCATTGGAAGAATGAATGAAGACATGTACAATAATGATGAAAAAAGTATATAAAAATAACGATGCGAAAGGAAGTAAAAGGCCAAGGAAAGTTCGTGGATAACACGATATGCGAGCCAACAAAATGCATGGGTTTGTTCTACGGAACGCAAGATCTTTTTCCAACACAACGGCGATTCGTCGACCGTACGAAGCGCTGGTTCGTAGTAACTTGGAGTACTGCTCTATCATTTGGAACCCCAGAGAAAGAACAGTCATCTTGGAACTTGAAAGAATCCAGAAACGATTAAGATTCAATTTTATCTCAATAGAGACGAAGATGCAAACTGGAAACTGAATATGGTGATCGAGGTGTTTACAGGACTTATGACCTGTCATTGGTTGGGTTAAGCGCACGATTCATGTAATATGATTTTTAAGATATTTATACCTCAGGAAGTATAACTTTTATCCTTTTTTGTACCCCTCACTATTTTTCTCAGAAATGTTGGATTTCAACACTCTTGAAACTCGTCGAATGATCTTTCTAGGAAAGCATTTTTTTAAACCATTATCCGGAAGTATTTACAATCTAGGAATACTGAGAGAGCTAAATCTTTACATTCCCCATATTTATCGCAGAGCAAGGGGGCATATATTATTTTATGCCCCAAATTGCCACACAGAGGCCCTTCGAAGTTATCCTATATTGAAAACGATTCGTCTTTTAAATGAGGTTGCAAAAGAAGTAGACCTATTTGGATGCAATTATGGCGAATTCGTTAATACCCTTACGATAAAAGCAGCAAGCAAATAACTGGCTTTTCCTATTCATAAGGTTCTATGTATATTTCCTTTGATATTCTTTTTTTTCACCCTTAACACCGGTTTGGCTCGCGCTTTAATGTTGTAAGGCGTTTTTTTCTACAAAATAATAATAATAATAATGGCTCAGGGGTGGCGGCGTGGTAGTTAGTTAGTTGATGAGATCTCTCATCGCGATTCGGTGGAACACTGAGAGTGTCAGGCAATATGGATAACTTATAATTGATTAAGTATTAACTAAGTTATCAAATAGGACTGCATAATGGTTTAATAGTATGTGTATTATGAGCAAATCGAAAAACTTACTGAAACTTGTCTGACATTTTACGAAGTGTAAAAATTTGATTCACACATCAACTCATATTCATATAGACCCCTTGCACTTGCTAGAAATTACTTTTCCATTATTTTATAAACCATAGCGCACAGAAATAGATGTTTTCCTGCTTTATATGTCTCTCTATCTCACTGCCTTTTAATTATTTTATTTATTCATGCAGATGATAGAAAAGTTTCTTCAAAGTTCATTAAATCAGAATTGTATTTATAAAGATTTTAAATTTTCCATTAAAAATAAAGCCTCGTTAAAAATTCTGATGAAATAGAAACTTGATCAAATATATTTCATGATGTAAAACAATGATGTCTGAGTCTGCGCTTTGAGTGTCAACGTCTCAAATTTGACACTTAGAAATAAAGTTAAATGCTCGTGTTCTTTAACTACGTCAAACTCAATGGTTTAATGCTTTTTCTTTCACACAGTGTCAAAATATTCATCAAATAATACTTTCTGAAAAATTCAATCAAAATATGTAAGCACTCAGTTCAGATTAAAATGCCCGAATATGTAAAGTATGTAATATTTTCAGTACAGAGCGTCCATAAAAATTCCGGCCTCCTGAAAATACATCGCTGTCTATTTTAACCCTAGCACGAGACAAACGTTTATATTTTAGTAAAAAAACATTAAAATACCTAAAAACTTATCAGCATTCGTATCGGTAATCAATAACGCATAGTATTTCTGGCATAATTTTATATTTATATAAAATCTTCTTATTTACTTCATCACCAGCGTAAAACTTGCCGATGACTTAGACTTTGAAATAATTAAATAATCTATCGTTTTGGCTGAAACACTATGATACTTCAACATTATTAAATTTTAAATTTGAAACACTTTTATTTTTATGAGCTGTTTCGCCAACATATTTTTTGTAACACCTGATGATGCCAACAAAGGTTGGGGAAACAACTGTCGTGACAATATTATAAAAAATAAACATTTAATTAAATACTTACGGTTATGAAAAATAAATTAAAAATGACTCAAATTTAATTACTTTGGCCAGAAAATTCATTATTTATCCAATAACTCTATATATGTGCCCAATAACTTTAACTAAAGTCGTCTGTATAAATAAATAGTAGAACTCAATATAATTTTAATTTTATATATTGTATTAAAGGTGAATTTATAATACTGAATACCTTATAATTGCGACCTTCATTTTCTGACGCCATTTAGTTAAAAAGAGTAACCGAAAGCGGTCATACTTTAGATGTAATTAGTAAATAACATCTTAATATACAGAGTTCATAATTTTAAGTTTCCTGTATTTTGATTAACTTTTTCCAAAATTTTCAACGATAATAGCTGTCATTGTACAGGAAACTATAATATAATAAGAGTTTAGATTTGCACACAGATTCCAGTTAACCAATAAATATTATATTATTTGACGTTCAATGTTCCGATCTGTTATTTAATACAGACTATGTTTTCGTTTCAAATCAAATCAAATCAGTTTATTAACTCAATAGACATTACAAACAAGAAAATGTTTAAGGCATCTATTAAGTACAGGTAAAATATTATAAAAATACAACAAAGTACCAGGAACGCATTAGAGATGGTTCGACATTAGGAAGACAAGATACTTTCTAAAGTCAATAGTATTTGTCCCCTGAACGTACTTTCACTAACATGAAAAACGTCGATCTCCGAGGAGACCGCGTTCAGCAGACTAATTGCTCTTCCCACCGGTGTCACCAGAGGCAGATTGGTTCTGGCGGCCGGTAGGTAAAACAATCTGTGCTGTCGCTGTCGGAGATATCTATCGGGGACAAAAAGACCAACATCCTCCCGTACGGCCGAGTTCTCGAAGTATCCCCTAATTAATCTGAAGAAATGGGTTATTAGATGTCCATCTCTTCGAAGCTGTAAAGAATTGGTTCCGAGCATTCCCGGAAGAAATGCCGTGGGATAGAGCCACGGATAACTACCATACTCCCTCATGTAGAGATACCTCAGAATTTTTTTCTGAACCCTCTCCAGCATAACGGAATATCTCGCCTCGTGAGGACTCCATATCACAGAACCACTTTCGAGCCTGCTCCGAACCAATGCGTTGTATAGGACTCTGAGTTTGTCTACAGAAGAGTGATTTCTACATAACCGATTAATTTGAATAAACATTGCGAGGCCTCGAGAGAAAAGTTCATAGAGAGATTTAAGAATGGAATCAATTGGAGGGGAGTGAAGTTTCCTACAAATGTTATTTTGTCTGAATTATATGTCGGGAGGCCCGGAAATAATATCCACTAGGAAAATTTGGAAATATACTGAAGCAACAGGTAGCGAAGCTTTTTTGAAAATGAAATACAATAATTAAATCCCCCACCGCGGGTCGGGAGAGGGAGGGGGGAGGGATACACGTCTTTAAAAGAGTGAGCTCAAATATTGTAATGGAGAAAAGAAAAGGAACTTCTTGTCTTATTTAAATTAATTTAAATTGTAGAGGAAATAATATGAGGAGCGTATTGTTATTTCTTTAAGAATTATTATGAATTAAGACATTCTTGAAGTACTGTGTTATATTACCATAATTGATTTATACTTTATTTTCATAGAATATTAAATTATATAATAATTATATAGTACATGAAGGTCACCAATGAAAATACGAGTGTGAAATCCCCTGTCCCTGTTACTCTGTCGAATTTTAAATCGGATAGGTTACATAATTTTATAAAAACAATTGATAAAACCTTCGAAATATGTCGAGAAAAATAAACTCAAATGTGGAAATAACAGTGTTTTTATCCATAAAAAATCGTAATTATGGATTCCACAGTAATAACTTAAGTATAGATGTATAATAATAAAATAAGTATAGACTTAAGTTTTAGATTTATTTTGTGGGTGTTGGACGATCGAGATGCCTATTGGTGGCGATGAGGTTCGCAACCCATTACACCGCGTCTCCCGCGGGGCGAAAAGAGAAGGATGGAGTGCCGCATCAGTAGAAATTTGACAGTCCATTCTTTCTGCCTACCCTTTCGGGGAGACGGCGTGATGGTTAGTTAGTTAGTTAGTTTAGACTTAAGTATAAACAGGCAACATAAATGTTTGATTTGAAGTTATAATCTATAAAATTTAAAAATATCTCTTCATCAATAATTAAAACAATCCAGAGTATAAATGGAAGTGGTAAGACGCGGATCAGGACAGGTGGAGATTTAACAAAAGATATACCCACTGTAACTGGCGTAAAACAGGGAGAAAGTCTCAGTCCTTTTTTATCAAACATTATTATAGATAACATTAAAGAAGAGGTTTTTCATTGGACTAACATTACATAATGGGAAAAACGGTTATCAATATAGTATGCTATGTTGACGAAGCTGCAATACTGTCAGAGAATGAAGTTGACATTCAGAGAATGCTCTACAAATTACATCTAAAAAATATAACATGACGATTTTTATTAGCAAAACGAAGTGCTTAACGATATCAAAAGAGCAGCTCAGATGTAAACTGAACATCGATAACACACCCATTGAGCAAGTCATGCGATTTTACCTAAGTGTAGAGATATGTAGCCACAGTGACCTGTATGACGAAGTGCGAGCACAAACCAATAAAGCGACAGCCGTGACTAGCTGCTTGTGTGACACCATATGAAGGAACAAATACATAGGTTGCCTTTTAAGTTTTTACAATCGAACAATAGATGGCGTTTATGAGTTATGGCATCACTGTATTTGTGAACATTGACGTTTGTTATTGCGAATCCAGTGGCATCATAGTAATTGACCGATTAGGTTGTTGATAGTGAACGTTTAAAATAAGCAAGTTTGTGCAAAAATGGAGATCACTCGTGAAGGTTTTCGTTGGATGATTTTTTATGATTTCAAAAAAGGCCTTACTCGACAACAATGCATAGAATCGCTTCGTGCAACTTTTGGTAATTAAGCACCATCAGAGAAGACTGTTTGCAATTGGTTTGCAGAATTTTGTCGTGGTCATGCGTCCATCAGTGATGAATGACGAGAAGGTCGGCCAAAATCGGTTGTCATTCCGAGAAACATCGATGCTATGCGCATTATGATTAAAGAAGATCGGCATGTGACTTACAGACAGATAGAGGCCACTCTTGGCATATCGCAGACTGCAATACAATTGATTTTGCATGAGTATTTAGGTGTGAGAAAGATTTGTTCCAGATGGATTCCGCATAATTTGACCGAAACGAAAAAAAGGCTCGTGTTGATTGATGTCACGAAATGTTGAAAAAATTCGACCAAGAAAGGTTCAAAATCCGTATACAACACTGTTACAGGACACGAAACTCGGATATATTCGTATGAACCTGAAAACAAACAACAGTGTACTGTTTGGGTGTTTGACGATGAACCAAATCCCACTAAAGTTGTTAGTTTACGGAGCACTTCCAAGAAAATGATCGCTTGTTTCTTCGGTTGTACTGGACACTTTGCAACCATTCCTTTAGAGGATCAAAGAACTGTCAATGCCAAATGGTATACAACAATTTGTTTGCCAACGGTCTTCGATGAACTAAGGAAAAACAACAAAAAGCGTCGCATCATTCTTCATCACGACAATGCCAGCTCCCATAAAGCACGTCAAACAACTGAATATTTGAAGGATAAAAATATCGAATTAATGTCTCATTTCCCGTATTCACCTGATTTATCGCCTAATGACTTTTTCTTGTTCCCTACTGTCAAACAAAATATGCATGGTCAGCGATTTTCATCACCTCAAGAAGCTGTTGAAGACTTTCAAAACCATGTTTCTACAATATCAGCTTCAGAGTGGAGAAAATGTCTCCAGAATTGGTTTGAACGTATGAAAAAATGTATAGACCTAAAAAGCAAACATTTCGAAAAGCAATAAAACACTTTGTTTCAAACTTTTTTGTTTCTGTTTCACTTTTTGTAAAAACTTAAAAGGCAACCCTCGTACATGCACACCGAAAGAAAAGTCAAGATATACAAGGCATGCGTCCGCCCCCTTATGACGTATGGAATAGAGGTCAGAGCCAATACCAATAGAACAATGAACCTTCTTAGAGTAGCAGAAATGCGAACCCTACGCTCCATCGCAGGCAAAACCTTCTGAGATCGCATCAGAAATGAAACGATAAGGTCTGTCTGTGATGATTACGTAAGATGGGGAAGAAGCAGAAGGCGCTTTTGGAGAGACCACGTGGAGCGCACGGAGAATACAAGAATCGCAAAAATTGTTAAAGATGAAAACCCAAGCAGCAAGAGACTGCCAGAAAGGCCGCCAAAAAGATGGAGAGATAGCTGGATATCATAATCCCAGGAAAACTCACCGTCAAAAATAGGTCATACGACCTAACCTAAGAGGAAGAAGAAGAAGAATATTTGCAATGTTACTTCAAGTGGTGTGAGTCTCACACTTCCGAAAAACATGATATTAAAACATCCTCAGCAGAATAATGGAAATGCCGCCAGTTCAATCTAATAGGGATAATGAATTGGGTAACTCGGTGCTGTAAAAAGAAAAAATCAGTCTTTTGATTCCCGCCGAAGTTTCTTTCTGCTCGGATTTAAAGGATAACCATTCACATGGAAAATTACTAAAAGCGGGCAAAATTGATTGTAATAGGGAGCTCGCCTTTCCAAGCTCCACGCTGTCTGCGCTGTTTCTTTAGCCCTGCGATCTGGTGTAACGTGCTGGCACAATGGCACCAATAAAATCCCGGCTTTGGCCATAATCGATCTCTTGTATTGTCCTTTCATGCTATTAGAAGTCCACGTAATACCATTACCGCACAATTGAACTACAATTTGGATCAATTACAAATGTAATATAACAAAGGTTAGCTACTAGGAATGGAATTTACATAGTTTCTTGGGCACAATAAGACAAATGATATACAGACTTTTAAACTTCTTCAAAACGTGTAGATTCTATACGTTTTTTTATTTAAAAATATCATGTCAGTTACCTGCATAAGTTTATAATTATTATTTTGTTGAATCGCTCTTTACATCATGACAGCATGAGCCAAATCGATGTAAAGGGTATTATAGCTATCATAGTGATTCTCGTGACATGTAATAGGTAGCTTAATCTATCGCCATTTTATTGTCACGTAAATTCAACACCAGACCAAAGACAGTGTGACAATAACACTGCCCTCGCCGGGAATCGAACCCGGAACCTTCGGGGTGGCAGTCAATGCACTTACCACTCGGCTACGAAGGTCGTCATCGAAGATATATTTAATTACAAGAGTGTGGTTGAATATGAAATAATACAAAGTGTAAGATTCGTCTTTTTGACGAATCTGTCTCTTTGCAAATATAAGAAATGAATGCAGTACGAATGAAAGTGTTATGAATAAAATATTAAAAAAGTCAGTAAGATGGTTTTCATACATAAAAAGAGTAAATGAAGAAAAAGTGATGAAAAAAGTGTATATAAACGACGTGAACGGAACAAGAAATAGAGGAAACTGAAGAAAAGGTGGCACGATCAAATAAATCAAATATTAAATATCGGCCACGTGAGAAGTCGGAGAAATCGTCGGGCGTGAATGACACGACGTATGAATGTTGAGGAACTGAAAGAAGTGTGTCTCCAACTGACTGAAGCTGACTGCAAAAGCGTGTAGCCCCACCGGTGTTATTATATGTAAATGATAGACGATCG
The DNA here is from genome assembly GCA_022606425.2 of Lepidostoma basale. NCBI lineage: Eukaryota > Metazoa > Arthropoda > Insecta > Trichoptera > Lepidostomatidae > Lepidostoma > Lepidostoma basale. Next base: position 32,311 of record JAHDVF020000248.1, read on the forward strand.
AACAATAAAGTCATAATTCTAAACTAAATCTACAGAAGCCTAATAATAATCGATCACGCACTATATTAAAAAGTCATTTTTCAATTAAAATAAAGTAAATTTTAAATTGAAAAATGACCCGCCGTTAATAAATCACCTAATCAATGGGCGCCAATAATTAATTTTTCCCGGAATAACCCGTAATTTAATTGAAAAGCTCTGAAACTTTTAATTCTGCTTTAGAGTCCACCTTCGCTCTTCCAACCTCCCCACCTCCCCACCTCACCTGCTCTCCTCCACCCCTCCCCCACGCCTAGTTTCCCAAACTTTGGGTACGTCTTCGTAATGAATGACTTTCAGGACTCTCTCGGGACTCAGGGGACTCGAGTGGTATCATTTAGCATTTGTAAAAGGCATTTACTTTTGCTTAAAACTCACTTGTTACACGGTCAAAGCAATTTTATTCTTATGAGATTACAATATAACCTGCATATCTTTATAATGCTTTACGTAATGTTTAAAAATTGTAAAATAAAAATCGCGACAGCTGTTTCGCCGAGCAATGTTGGCATTATCAGGTGTTACACACAACTTGTTTGTATCACAAGATGATGATCCAATATAGTATGAAGGTTGGATTAATTATAATCGTGGTTCAAAAAAATCTACTATTTCAACTCGAATTGGAGATTGTCCAAAAAATAAAATTATAATATGTTATTGAGTATTTTTTTACAAACACAATACGGTAGTGGCAAATATCTTATGTCATTTAATTATTTTCCCGCTAAACAAAAATATATCGTAATACAATAAGACAATAGAAAACGGCAATCTTTAATATAGCACATCTCGAGGTCCTTATGAGAGGTGAAGTGTATCGAAAAAATAGATGAGCTAACTTTAAGAGGCACTCTACCACACTGATGCCGAAAGGGAATGAGGTGATAAAAGATACATACGCAGAGATGATTGTGTACAAGGAAGCTGATCGGGTAATAAGAGCGAGAGAAGTGTTCTAATTGGAATGTTCTGATTTAGTGTTTTGGATCATTCTCAACAGTACAATACTCGTTTATTTTATTACAAATAGTATCCCCACTTTGTATTGTAAATTCACATTTCAATTAATAGAATTGCACTTCGTATTTTCGCAACACTTTATTTTAAATTTTCGTTGGAGCATTCACTTTGTGGTTAGACATTTAATTTTTTATTATTATTTGTATTTAAAATTAAAAAAAATACTGTACTTTGTTTTTCACCACTACTATTGTTAGTTGTTATTTTAAACAATGTACTTTGGTTATTTTAATTGCCGACAAGTTTCGCTTGTACCCAAGTTTCCTCAAGGCTTCGTAATAATAGTTATTACGAAGCCCTGAGGAAGCTTGAGTACAATCGAAACTAGTCGGCAATTAAGATTAACCGCATAGTGGTGAAAAACAAAGTACCGTGTTTTTATTTTACTTTATTTTACTTTTTACAGACACGTTTCGGTTGTGACCCAATTTTATCAGTGCGCAAATTTTAATATAAATTGAAACAAATTATATCAATGGGTGGGGGTTAATTTTAACTAATTAGGTTTTAAGGAGAGGGGATAACGGGAACATTGCAAACGAATATTTTTATTATTTTAATGTTTTGTTTTATTTCTAAAATTTCAAGGTTACTTAACGTTAGATTTTCATAAATAAAATACAAAATTTCAATTCCATTACGATTATTTTGTATCAATTTATTATATCATCAAACCATGTCAGGGATTTTATTTATTTATTTTATTTATGATGCAATCATCTGCCTAACATTTCTTACCAATTTCGTCGTTTTGGTATCCTTTCATATATTGTTTTTATCACACATTATTCTAAGTGATCTCATTTCTACGGTATAAATCCTATTTCATCCTTCTTTGACCAGTTCCAAACTCTACTTCCATACAGTCGGGTTAAAGAGAAAATGGTTATTGATGGAAACCGGATAATTATAATAATTATTTAATTATAGATACGGCTTTTAGTAAGTAAGCACTTGGCCGGCCATCTCATATTTCTCCTAAATCACAAAGCGAAGAATTCACTAATCCTCGTGCTGGGTAGAAGTTTTAATAACAAGAAATTCCAATTAAATTCAGCCCATTGTGCAATGTCCAGAGGGGGGAGGACGGGGGCTCATATCTGCCCCGGGATATTACAGATTGATTAAAAAGTGTCCACTGCCGGAGCGGAGCCCGCTGTCATGTGCACCTCACCACACTCACTATGCGAACCCCCGATTTACAAAAACTCATAGAACGTGGTTCGTGGACTTCTTGAAACTCTTAGTTTCATTTGAGTAAAAGAAAAATAAATTAATAAACTGTTTAATATTATTCAGATAACTGCATTAATATAATATAATATTAGGAACACAGAAGGGTTCCCACCACATGCCCGAGGCTGTTATAGGGCGCAGCGGCACCCTTTTGTCAGCCTCGCTCGTACACTTTCTAGGCCTGTCCCCGTCCATCCGGGACATACATTTAATTTACGCAAACACAATGGGATGCCAGGCCTCATTTATTCTACTTTGTATTTCCTTCTGTGTCCCGCACTTCCACATGTAAACTACTATTTATTTAAAAATATAGAAATAATAACAATCTTACAAAATAGAGTCTTACCACCTAGTTTTAAACATAATACACACTTAGGACTATTCACATGGGGGAAGGCGGGACACAGTATGAGGGAGGAGGAGGGATGTGGGGATCTGCTAGATAGTAGTTTTTAACAGTACGAGTATAACTAATTTATTGTTTTCTGAACTTCTTCTTCTTCTTCCTCAGTCTATTCCTGTCCACTCCTGGACAAAGGCCTCCTCCATTCGCTTCCATATCACTCTGTCTTGTGCAGACTGCATCCAGTTTATTCCAACGTGTCTGTTTAGATGATCCTTCCGCCGTAGTTGTGGTTGCCCTGCACTTCTTTTTCCCGTCGGTCTCTAAGTCAGCAGTCTTCTTGTCCACTTTTCATCTGAGCTTCTGGCTACGTGACCTGCCCATTGCCATTTTAGATTCGCCACCTGGTGGATGATGTCAGTGACCTTTGTTTTTCTCTCACTGTATCGTTTCTGACTCTGTCTCTTAGGCTTATTTCTAACATGGCTCTTTTCATGGCTCTTTGGGTTACTCGTTTTTTCTCGGCACTTTGTTTGGACAGTGTTATAGTTTCAAGACTATAAGTACCAACTAGCAGAACGCTGGCTTCAGAGACTTTTCGTTTCAGGTTGATCGGTATTTTCCGGTTTTTAAGGATGTAACCCATGTTTCTGAAAGCTGCCCAGCTTATTCCAATTATTATTTTTAGCTCTGCATTTTGGTTATCTCGGCCCAATCGAATATTGTGTCCCAGGTATGTATATTTTTGGACATTCTCAAGTCTGTTACCATCCAATTTGATTTCAAGCCTTTCCGTGCCCATCACCTTGGTCTTTACCAGGTTCATATTCAAACCTACAGATTTGGATACATCGTTTAGTTCTTTCAGCATTTCGGGTACATTTCAGAGTACGATGTCGTCGACAAAGCTAAGATGGTTTAAATATTTTCCATCAACACGGATTCCTTTAGTTTACCAGTTCAGATTTTTGAAAATGTATTTGAGGGCTAATATGAAAAGTTTTGGGGATATTGTTTCTCTCTGACGGACTCTCCTTTTAACCTGTATCTTGTCTGTCGACCAGTCCTCATTGAATATTGTATTAACCGCTCTTTTTTATAAGTGTCTGAAGTGTGTGTTAATAGTCAATTGTGGTGTATCCATTTCGAAATCCTGCTTGTTCTACTGGCTGGTATAGATCGAATTTATTTGAAAGGCGTTTTGTTATAATTTTTGTCATCAGTTTGTATAATACGCTAAGTAGGGTTATCGGTCTGTAATTTTCAATGCACGTTGCCACAATGCATAGCAACAGCAAGACTTCCAGCAAATCTGACTCTCTGTTATCCTAGAATGGTCCCCGTAATCCTGCGAGTTCCGGCAGTGTGAGCACTGAACTTACCATCAAGGTAAGAGCATACCTACAGGAAGAGGACGTATGGCGTCACAGAATCAAAACCCATCAGCTAAGGGAAGGCAACAGAAAACCACTTCAGTAACACTTCCGAGGAAATCACTGTGGTGAGGAAGCATGCACCACAGTGATCGCCAACGTCGAAGGGACCTGACACAGCAATATTAGAAGAAGAAGATGTAGACAAAGTTCGTAAGTCGAGTCCCTTCAGTAAACGAACTACACTAGATGTGCCGGCAGTGGAAGTGAATCGATGTAGCCGATAGCTCTCCGGGGAGGTGGCGACGGCGGAGGCGGGAGTATCGGTGGCGTGCAGTCGGCTACACCCACTCCCACTCCAGGCTGTACGGGTCGAGAAAATCTCGGCTAAAGGATGTTGTACCGAATTGAATTCAAAAGCTTTAATGAACTCTCTGTTTCCAGTTTCCTGTACTGCCCTGAAAGAACCGTAAATTTTACTCTTTTTACTTAGTTTTTCATTTTGTTCCCTTTTCAAAACACCCTGCCGCATTAACAGTAATTGCCCTAATAATTATTTCGATATGAAATATTTTGATTATTACTATTTATTTATTTTATTTTAGTCTCCCGACAGTTTTCCCGACATCGACTTTCAAATGCAACGATGGCTTCTGACGAAATATCTACGAACAGATATTTCAAAGTTTTCATTTGATTGATGTAAAGATTTTCTTATTTAAAAAAAAAAATTAAAACCAGAGAACTTAACATTTCCGTTGCTTTTTAATATTTGAAAAAAAAAATGTTATTTGAAATTTCATGCTTGAAGTTCATTGTAAATAAGGACAATGAAAATATGTATAAAAGGTACAATATATTTAGTTAAAATCCACCAATTTTTGTGTCTTCACTCAGCTCACTACCAGACCAGACAAGAAGATGGTAGCGAGCTGCCGAAAATTGTCGAAGACACAGACATTTGTAGATTTTAACTAAATACTCAGTTTGAAAAGGTTTTTTACATTTTTTGTATTCTTCTTCTTTGCTAGCCTTCTTCCCTCCACTGCTGGATATAGGCCTCCAATTTCTTCCACTCGTCTCTATCCTGCTCCCTTTGTATCTAAGATTTTCCAACCCTTTTGACATCCATCTCATCGGTTTTTTAAATTCTCATGTAAATATTTACGTTAGATATGTACAGTGCAGTTCGAGAATAAAAATTGCTGTTAAGGTAATGCCCATCCCTAGCTTCGAGGTATTTCAAAAACTAGAACTTAGAATCCTCTTAAGCTGTAGCGGGGCATTGCTAATGCCACAGCGAGCCATTATCACCCGACGTGAGTGGACCGGTCGAGCGCAATGGCTGCGGGCCGTGTCAGGAGTAATTGCTCGGAGGAAATCTTGGAGGAGTCTCTCGGAGATTTATCTGTAGGATGCAGGAAGTAGCGGCCTAAAGAGCTGCAGAGCCGCTAGATTGCGAGTAATTCAATGTGCGGTTTAATCTCCGTATTGACACAACAGCGCCTGCACTCTATTGGAGAGTAACGATACCTCTTCTTATAGAATACAGGGATGACAATCTACTTAGATAAATCTAAGACTTTATTTGAAAATAAAAACAGGTGATATATGTACGTAAAATTAATTCCCTTTTGGAAAACTGTTTTCATGTCATAGACTATACTGCCAACACTTTATTGTGGACCATTGAAAAAAAAGTTTAATTAATGTTTTTCTATTTGAATTTCATTCGTTTACAATAAGTTGTGTTACTTCAATTTAACAATTAATATGTCAATAAAACATGCGTTTTTTTTTTAGTTTTATTACAATTTATTTGATGGACCACTATCCTTACGTACGAGTACCTTTCTAGTTTCCTTTACATTCATAAATCGTAACATGCAAGCTCGTAGATTTTGGCGACTTTAAATATGGTTGCCTCTTAGTATTTGATTAATTTGGTCATTCCATGCTTCCGTGGTCTTCTACAGCTTCTCTTTTCACTCACAATGTTTGTGTACAACATTTTAATTATTCTTCTCTCGTTCGTTCGTTCCATATGTCCAAACTATATCACGGATTCTTTAATAATTTTTCTTATCATGCAATCATCTGCGGTATTTTTCTCGGTACTCGTATTTTATAACTAACTAACCAACCACCACTCCATCTCCCCGAAAAGGTAGGCAGAAATAATGGACTGCCACATTTTAAACGGTGCGGCACTCCATCCTTCTCTTTTCGCCCGAGAGATGCGGTGTGATGGGTTGCGAACATCGTCGCCACCAATAGGTATCTCTATCATACAGTAATCTCATTTCTACAATATATTTATCCAGTAGGAAAAACGCTGTAGAAATGAGCTTAGAGCGCTGACAAAAGAAGGATGAAAGTATTCATCCTTGTTTTGCCATCTCTAAGCTTCACTTTCATACATAATCAAACATGGGTGTAGGTGAAAGTAGAGGTAATACATGCTTTATTTTGGTTTTATCTATATGCTGTTACTTGTAATCAATATTGTCGAAAGTAGTAGGCAGGAAACTAGTTATCAGTGGTTCAAATAACATAAAGAAAGCATGAATTGTTATAACGCCCACCATACGATTAGATTACTAGAAAATGTTACAAAAAATCGCTTAAGTAATTTAAGTCATGTTTATGAAGAAATGTTAATTAATTTTAATAGGTGTTTTGTTCTTATGATTTGTAGTTAATATTTCAGATTATTTAACGTTTAAAAAGCGTTAAAACACGCCTTTGCTCTGAAGTTGTGTGAGTTAGTGTTATTACCTTCTTTACGGTCGGGGCGATTTATTACAGCTTAAGTTGGGGATCCTACTAAAAAATAATACCCAGCTAATCGCAACTCCGTGATGGTGGCGACCGTTCCCTCGTCACCGCGGGCCTTGTTCATTTCATCCCCTACATAATTATAAAAAAAAACAAGTTTTTCCTGAAGGGTAACCAAATCTCTGTAGGGTTTTTTGAGGTATAATAATTTAGATATACGAGTATAACGATTTCAAAACCGAAAAACGAACGTACTCATTTTATGATGTACTGTTTTTAGTAATGTATAGGTATTATATGAAGACTACAGGGGAAAAACAAGGAATGTCAGTAGAAGGTTAATTTGAATAATTTGAGAATAAAGCTTATCTAATATATAGATATTTCTTAGCAATTAGTAATCGATTATCTGGCCATAGTCGATGACACAGATGATTCTTGAATATGAAAATTTTACTGTGGATAGATACGTACAAATGCCGCTAGATGGCATTATTACATTTATTTTGAATTTTAACTGACATTCCTTATTTTTCCCCTGTAGTCTTTATATATTCTTTTGTGTGGACAGAGAGCAATTATGATAAATAACCTAAAAAAATGTATATATTTACAATGATTTCTTTTCTTTTTCTTCTTTAGCCTATATGCGTCCACTCCTGAACAAAGGCCTCCTTCACACCCATAGACCGTAGTAGATGTCGCCATGCACTTCTCTTCGTCAGCAGTCTTCTTGCCCATCTTCCATCCAGGCTTCTAGCTGCGTGACTATGGGTGAGTGATTGTTGTATTTTCTCTCACCATATCGTTTTTAAAACTGTATCTAAGGCTTATTCCTAACTTGGCTCTTTTCATGGCTCTTCGGTTTCATTCGTAATTTCTCTGCACTTTGTTTTGATAATGATACAGGCATAAGTGGCAACCAGCAGCATTATTACATAAACGTACTGTTTGTTGCTACTTTAAATATGAAAAAAAACTTTTAGAAAATGTACGTTTTCATTTGTATTAATTATTTAATATGATTTTTTTACACGAAACATTTTACAAAAACAAAAGAGGATGAGAGATTTCTAGAGGCTTGTTCGACTACTGGTGAGCTGATGTAGCAGCAGGAACTAATGGAGGTACAGTAGCAATCAATAAATCCATGCAATGACCCTGCAGACCGTTATAATGAACACAGTGAAATCCAATCACTTGACTATGGCAAATTCATGTCACATCCTTCACAGTTTTGGTGGCATGAATTTGCCACATACACTGAAGATGGTTAATGTTCTGGCTAACTTGGTTAGTTTTGGTAAAAGGCATTGTTAGAAACAAAATTCACACTATCAAGAGGCTAGCAATAACATCATCAAGGATGCTGAAATGTTTTAAGGTTTGCACAGCACGTGTTAGTTAGTATGTTTTTCGACTTCTTATTTAACAAACACCATTTTGATGTATTTAAAAAAAAAAAAAAACATTTATTTCATCCACAAATTACAAACATATTTTTGGCTTTATTCATAATTAATTCAAGATGAATTCGTCTGCCTTTTTGATCTAATAATTTTGCTCGGTAATCGATTGTAAATCGTATTTTTGAAGAAAATCTAATTTCCCTTGTAAATATTAAATATTTAGTATGTTTTAAACAATGATGTAATAGTAATTCATATGAATTGGTTTATTGAAAGTTAATGCGTGAACACTGTGGAATTCCATTGTAAATTGGAATTTGAAACACAACACACTTTATATTATCCTCTTTAATTTATTAAGAATCTTTATAAAATAATAATAATAATAATATTAAAACACGTTAATGTTTCTGATCCTCGACAGTATGGCCGGAGATGGAATCTCTGCTCCGTGTGCTCTCGGCAGTCGCGGCGGTGGCCAGTTAAGGTACATTGTCCGTTTACATAATTAATTTAAGGAGGTCCCGGGATGATTTCGCCGTTTGGAGGATCCGACTAAAACTTTTATGCTAAATTTATACGTACCTTCTCAGATTTCGTTTAAGGGAATAGACACAAAAGCCGCTTATTAATGAAGGCCAATCCAATTTACGAGGTCGCGTAGCGTGTTACCGCTCATCTTAAACATAATATTAGAATGGGCGCGGGTATGTCCCATTCCATAATGATTCCAAGTGGCTCTGGCCGCAGAATCATATTACGGCAAAGTTATTTGATCATCGTTGTGGGAAGTAATGCCGTGAATGAACTTCTCTCAAGCTGCAGTCCGTAATTCTGATTTCGATTCATGAATTTAAAAAAAATAAAACCATTTTTTTAACAACTACTTCCACTTTTGTCTTTAATTCGACAGCGACCGGTTTTGCCAGACTCAATAGCATTGATAAATTGATGAACTGAAGTAGAGTCAAAACCGGAAGTATTTATATAAAAAAAACAAATTTATTTAATATTAATGTAAATCGAACTTCCATACAGAGATCAATAAAATCATTAGATAATCTAAAGAATACCAAAAATTGTAGAAAAATCTCTGTATGGTTTTTTAGAATTATTCAGATTAATTTTGAAGATTTATAGCAGTTAAGAATGTGAAAATGCATGTTTCAGCTAGGATAGGAGGACGAAAACAGATGGCACAAGTAAAATGCGGGTAATGATGTTTGATAGAATTTCTAGAGAATAAATGGAAGTTTTTTTTTAATTAGTAAGCTAGAACAAAAAAAAGAAATTATAAAAAGGCAACCAGAAAAATGACCTACGGTTTGTGTCACGATGAATGAATATATAGGAACATTATGAGGTATTTTAGGAAAAACAATAATGGCAATATGGCCTATCTGCTTTCTTCTTCGAATGCCATGTAATTTCATTTGGGTAAAAGTACTGGTCAGCGATGGATATTACTTTGAATAATTAATGTGTTACATTTTTTGCGCAATAATGTCATTATTTTCACAAAAATCATATTAAAAATATGTTTATACTATTAAAATAAGTTTTCTGTTAACTAATTATTATAAAGAAAGGATTTAGAAGTTTTATAATATTTTCTGTCATTTGAGAATGCCTTAGCAAGGCAAAAATTGTCGTTCAGATAAAATATTATCTAATAAAACTTCTAGAAAACAGACAGTTCATTCGTAAAAAATATTTTATATGGAGTTTTACATCGTTGTCAAAGGAACACTCAATATTTACCACAAGTACTTGAATAAATTCGATTTAAAAGTCAGTCATAATCAAACATCAACTTCTTAAAGTGCTTTTGAATTAGAATAATATAATTTTAGTCAATACACATAAAAATCGCTCAATCGATATTGTATACTTGTAAATATCTGTAATCAAATAATGACTTGCTCACCGGGTGGGAAAGAAACATATTACTTAGGGAATTGGATTATGCATATGGGAAACGTCCCATATTAGTGCAATAAAATAAGTAATCCAACTGTATCGGATTCCGAAATGAAATCAGGCAGTCACGTCTCAGTATTTGAGTGAGCTCGGCAGCAGCGACGGGCAGCAGTCTAATAAGCCCTACACGAATGTTGCCCTACACGAAAATCAAATAATCGTTTCTCCCGCGTGTTTCGATACTGATTCGCTATCTCAGCAATCAGTGTACAGGCCTTCTGGAGGAAACGCCGAGATTGGGCTGTTTCGGAACTTTTTAGTGTTCTCTGACCTTTGGGGTCAGTTGCGAAATGATTTATGGGGCCAAAGGTCGCGTGACGAGGGGTAGTTACTGCCCGCGCCGCCTCTCTCCCCGCACCCTGCCTTCAGCGAGGTGGTACAAGATATAAATAGTCCAATCACATCTTCAACGCATAGGCTAGTTCACGCAGAACGCTGCTGAAATATATTTTGAAAATTTGGTTTTACGTGGACTACCTACAACAATTGTGCGAGGGCTGCAGCACTTCATTGTTTCAAGTACATACTTAAACAGAAGAGAAGTAATTTCCTGGTCGTTATTAATAATTTCATTTAATACAACAATCGTTTATAACAATGCTTAATATTTGATGAGCTTAGTTTCAATATTAAACTATGTATTTATAATTGAAAATTTACAATCAATTGAGTTAACGTTTAAATATTTCAAATTAAACATGATATGTCATGTGTTTAAACTGTTACGTGATGTGGTTTCAAATATTTGACTTCAATGTAATGAACGAACATATGTTTTTAATTATTTTTATTTTTATAAATTCTATAAATAGTAAAGTTTATTATATAAAGAGTTATAAAATGCTGTACAATATTCGAAACGCTGAAAAAGAGTCTAAGAATATTCCATGTTGAAACAAAAGTATTCAATAAGCAATTTGACATTTCCTTATTCCTGTTCACATCTCCCGCCGAGATGCCGCCACATCCCGAGTCAACTCTCTGCTGGCATTAATATTTCATCATCCTTGCTCCATCTGCGCTGTTATATAACTGAGATGTGATACGCATCTTAAATTATTACTCCCGATCTGTGGTAAAATATATGTTAGTAAAATATCTTATCTACATACTTACAAACTCTATTCAAATATTTGCTCTGATAACGTTTACGCAAAATTTTAAATCAAAATATTTATTGTGAAATAAAATAAAGTCCATTTTCGTAAAATATTATTAGATGATACTTAACCCTTCACTTAATGGTATAGCAAATTTTGTTGCAAACCATAAAATCTACCTAAATTTGAATTACAAACGTATTCTAGTTGTACGCAACACTCTACATTTCTTCATTTGTCTATTAAAGTAAACAAGCTATCACTGATGGTACTAGTTTACCGATTCTTCTTCTTCTTTGCTAGCCTTCTTCCCTCCACTGCTGGATATATGCCTCTTCCAATTTCACCCACTCGTCTCTATCCTGCCCTTTTTGTATCCAAGATTTTCCAACCCTTTTGACAATATTATCGGTCCATCTCATCGGTGGCCTTCTGATACTTCGCCTATTTGCCCATGGTCTCCAACTGTGTATCCTGGATGCCCATCTGTTGCCACCCTGTCTAGCCAAGTGTCCAGCCCATTGCCATTTCAATTTTGCTACTCGATCCGTGACGTCAGCAACCCTGGTGCGGCGTCTGATTTCTTCATTCCTTATGCGGTCACGCAAGCTCACACCAACTATTTGTCTTTCCATGGACCTCTGTATACACTTGAGCCTGTGGTCACTTTTTGCTGTAAGAGTTGTCGTCTCTAGTCCGTATGTCATCATGGGCAGTACATGTCGTAGAATTTTTTTTGAGACAAACTGATATTTCATCATTTTCAAAGACTTCTTCGATTACTGCCAGTTTATTAGACACATTTTGAAATATAAATAAAAAAAAATAAAAAACCACAAAACAATTTCAAATAAATTAAAAATAAGTACATTACCAATAAATAGTAATGAAATAAAACGATGTGTTTTTCAACTACTTCTATTTTTATCAATCAGACAGATGTAAAAATAATTAAAAAGCATCGTTTTATTTAATTAATATTTAAAATAAACTTCCATATAAATATCTAAAAATATTACGAATTTTTATGAATTAAAACGCTGTTTTTTTCCACTTTTGAATTTATTTTTCTCGACGTGCTTTCGAAGGCTTACACCTTCATCATTGGGAGAACAAGTTTATATCGTTCTCCCGCTTTCGAAACATGTCGAGAAAATAAACTAAAAAAAAACAGTGTTTTAATTCATAAAAATTCGTCATTATGGAATTTCACAGTGTTAACGCCTTAATTTTATCGTAAATTAAAGGAAAAAACATTACCATTAATTATTTATATTACAGTCAATAATATATTCTATATTTTAATAAATATTCTTAATTTTCATTTTATTGACCGTTCATCGAGTATATTGTATTAACACCTCCCAACTAGGGTAACACGTTCTATTTACTTTCTTGTAAATTTTCTAAACCACGTGTTTCTTGGCAGATGTACTACAAGGTGCGGCAAAACAGACAGTGCAGTTTTGAAGGGATATTAAAAAAAACGGCGCAACTGCAACTGTCTGTTTTGGGGCACCTTGTACAATTAAAGGTAAAGCATTTATTCGAAATAAGGAAATTCAATAAATGGAACCAATTCATGTTTCGAGCTTAGCTTTATGTGGATCGCATTAAAATAATTAGGTTGATAATTAACCTTACAAAACATAGCGTAGCTCCCCGAGGTCGTCCGAATTCATTAGTAGTTTGAATAGAATCTGCAGCTGGAATAAAATCGCAGTGAAAGACTAGTTAGCAAAGGTTATCCATTCAGTTCAGCCAATTGGAGCATAATTAGAAGTCCGCTTCCTCCCCCCTCGCCCCCTTCCCTGCGGAGATAGTATCTGAGCGGCACACAAGCGTCTGATTAGGAAAAACCGAGTCATCACAAAAGTGGAAAGAAAGTCTCCCGCCATTAGAGAATACGCACAGTGAGATAGAACGTCCATCGATACCATCGGAGTTAGTTATTGTTTCTTCAACAATGATGTTAACTCCATATTAAATAATGAATACAAATGAAAATGTCTGTGTTATAATAATTTTATTATAATTTATGTGAATGACATATTTTGCCTGTCTAAGGCATTATCAATTATCGTAATATTTAAAAATGCTTTAGACAGGCGAAACATGTGATTCACATAAAATATAATAAAATTTCTAGAAAACAGACTTTTTTATTCGTATTATTTATTTAAAAAATATATCTTCCAAATATAATAACTACATTCGACGATTTTTTTTAAATTTAAGCACTGTTTTACTATGTTAACATTTGTTTTTATTGATACATTTGGAAGTAATTTTACATTCAACATTGGAAAACGTAAATAACAGTAGTATTTCATAAAAAAAATTATAGAATCAATCAATATCGACGCCATAAGTTTTTCAGAAATCCATATACATTGTGTTTAAATATTTAAGGATTAAAGAAATTAATATAATAATTGTACAGATATAAAGTTCTCGGTAATGACAATCAAAATTCAAAATTAAAAAAAATGTACTTGATTTTTGTCCTCAAAAGGTTTTGCTTTCAGACCAGTGTGTCGCAGGATCACATCTTATTTCTGGAGTTATGACGAAGAAAAGGCGTTCATTAGACGAATTGCCATCAATTTGCTTTCGTTTGAAGAAAATGACATATTTTCCCGCGGGGTCAGTCACCGCGATCATTCAAATAGAGCCGAAGGTCCGTTCTCTACTAACTCTTATATATTCTGTAGCGCCACTCTATTTTACCGAATTTCGCTTCAAGCAGGGCTTTATCAGGAAAATTAAACACAATAAATAATATAAGAATTTTAAATATTTCTAGAAAGGTCGCATCACAAATTAAGTGCTTCACTCGGAAACAAACTATTTCATTCTTTTTTATAAGGATTAATTGTATCTTAATAGAGACGAAGATGTAAATTATTTTCTGGGAACAGAATATGGTGGCCGAGGCGCTACAGGACTTATGACCTGTCATTGGTTGGGTTGAGCGATCGTTTTATGTTTAACAACATTCCCCATTTCTCCTTTTTACGACCACCACGTTTGACAAATTTTTGAAAGATGTAACTCGTATGCTAGAATGCTGCACTTATCTTCACATTTTTTAGTTCACTCTACACTAGCGTCATCTATTAAGATTGGGAAGCATTAAGCGGAAAATCTTTATTAATGCACTGTGAAAAGCTCTGCAAATCATACAGTACTAGATTACACCTGGAGATGTCTCTCCAATTTTTATGCTTTTAACTTGGACCAGTTATTTTATACAATTATTATTTCATTCTTGTTAGTGTTATTACAGGTAGTTATTTTTTAAGTAGATTACTCCAACTCTGGTTGAATTACTGTTACGGAAATAAAGATGTGTGATTTTAAATTAGGTTTTTAATTTTTCCCACATACAATACAAAGAAAACTGGGGTCATGTGTATTTATTTTAAAATAATTAATCTTCTTCTTGTGTTTATTAGGTTTTCCAAAAAATTACTTAACTATGTGGAGTGGGGAAATTTTTCATACCCTCTGCCCTTGAAGGACCGCTCGTGACGTAAGGCTGAGGTATTCCAGTCGGTTCCACGGATTCTCATTCGTTCCTCTCCATACTTATTTCCTGGGAAAAAATAATCTGTTCTCATTTCACGTTGCCCTCTATGGTAGGTTTTTCTTTAAGTTTTGCCTCCTATTTTGATTGCTTTTTCGGTTAATTTTTTTTTATTTATATATAAAAAAATATATAAACATAAATTACAAATTTATTTCGCTTTGCGAGGTCATTCTCAACCGAGCTGAGTTTGAGAATGCCTTCGTAAGGTGAAACACATTTGCTACTAGTGTTTATATATTTTAATATATAAAAAAATCCCATTTGGTGGCGATAAGGTTTGTCATCACGCCACGTCTTACGCGGGGGCGAACAGCAAAGGATGGAGTAACGCATCGGTGGCAGTATTTTCTTTCTGCCTACCTCTTGGGGAGACGGCGTGATGGTTAGTTAGTTTTGAATAACGTCAAACCGAAAAAGCAATCATTATATATCTTATAATAAAGTTTTACAAAATAAAAACCACATCCATCAATAAGTTGCTTAACTGGTTTTTTGTTTTAGTTTCAACGCCGAGTTTAGTTTCGAGTTAGTTGTATTTTGTTTTTAATGGCTTTATAATTTCAAATAACTCCTGGCTATTAAACGGCATATTTATTTTATTATTGTATAATGTAGAAAAGCACTCGTATTGCAGAACAGAGAGCGGCCGGTCCAGTCTCCGAATGCGTGTTGCGATGTGTTGAGTGGTTTCTGATCGAAATCTGAGATACGCGTCCAATTTCCGTCTCTATGGAAATTTATTGAACGCGTAAATCTTATTCTGCAGCCATACGGGCCGTTGTATCGTACATTGTGTGGTCTGATATGCTTACCTTTCATTTTACTATTGTAGTATATTACGTGGGCACTTTATATAACACATAACAATAAATAATGTTTGTATATTCAACTTAGGTTTTCAACTATTTTCGTATCTCTAAGAAAATGTTAGTTTAAATCATATAATTTTTAGCACCTGTATCAAAAGGTAATAATAAGGCCCGAGAGACAAAAGTTGTTTAACAATACCCGATGACGATTGTCGCCTCGTTCTGAAGGATAGAGTTGTGTAGGAACTATTCAATTTGTCTCACCTGGACTATATTCCCAGATGGTGGTCTGTACCTACCCACCCAACACTCTATCTTCTCGTACCTACCCACACCATCCACATTACGGTGACAATACTAATCACCTTAACGCAAGGAGCTACAAAAATATACACCAGAAAATAATTTGTTAACGTACTTATTCTGAATTATGATTCTTTTCATTATATCATGTAAATTTGATTTAGCATTTTGTAGATAATAGTAACCGGCGTCTATAGAAACATGTACATTTCAGGTATGAAATATTTTCTTTCGATCCAATTAAGGGTTAACAGAATAAAAGGGTAGTCGCAATTATGGCTGTAAACCTACAAATATACTCGTAAAAAAGTTATTCTCCTTAAATATCAACATTACTCTTTAACTAATTGTAAATTAAATCGTTTATTTAATCTGCCCAAAAATTAAATTAAATATTTGAGGCCCGATGAAATAGAGACAGACATCGTGCCAGAAGCTATGACTGCCACTCCGAATATCCCGGGTGAAATAAACTCACACTATCTTTAGTCTGGTAAAATTTATGTAATAATAAAAATGGCGATAAACTAGCTACCTATCACATGACATGAGAATTTATAGCTTAAATTTTGTTTAATAGTTTTGAAAAAACCTGTATTCCCAAAAATGTGGAAAGCAACGGGAAACTAGAGGACCAAGTCACAATAAATCTAATGAAAACGTTTTATTTTAGAAGTTTTATTACAATTTATGGGAATGCCATGTTTTGCCTTTCAAAGACATAATCAAATGTAGACATTTCATGAAACAGACGTTTTTATTAAAACTAAGTAACTAACTAACTAACCATTACGCCGTCTCCCCGGAGGGGTAGGCAGAAAGAATGGAACGCCACACGGTTCTTTCCTGACATACTTCTCTCGCTTCCTTAACATTCATACATCTTGTCATGCACGCACGTCGATTTCTCCAACTCCTCACGTGTCCGACATTCAATATTTGATTGATTTGATCGTGCCATGTTTTCCTCGGCCTTCCTCTATTTCTAGCTCCGTTCACGCCGTTTACATATACCTTCTTTACCATTCTGTCTTCACTCATTCTTTCCATGTGTCCAAACCATCTTAATGACCCTTTCATTATTTTGTTCATAACACTTTCATTCGCACCACATTCACTTCTTATAATTGCATTTGACACTATCATATACAGATTTGCCACACATTCGTTTTAGAGATCATTTCTACTGCATTTATTATACTTTCATCCTTCTTTTTCCAGTTCCATGCTTCACTTCCATACATAAGGGTCGGCACAAGAACACCATTGTGCACTGCCATCTTAGCTTTTTTGGATAGGCTTTTGTTGGCGATGACAACTTTAAGTGCACCATTTATTCTGTTGCCTGCCCCAACCCTTCATTCAATATTCTTCTCCACCCTCCCATCCTTTATAAACATACTTCCTAAATAAACAAATTCATCCACTTGTTGCAGATTTTCACCGATTACACAAATGTTGCAGACTGTCATGCTTAATTATTTATTAATTATTAAATGTGTTCAATGTTCATCATTGATCAAGAAAAAATAAATAAACACGTTAGAAATTTGCTGCAAACCAATCCCTGGGGTTGAAACTTAAATACAAAACAAAAACGAAAAATATATACAGAAATTGAAAAAAATCTACTCAATCTCTCAATAATAAACAATCAATCGTTACTGCATAAGGATGCATGAATTTCATGTGTACTGTAAATCGTAATTCAGACAGCACGGCAGACAGAAATAGTCGTCAAGACTCAACTCTTCACAGAATGTGCATGTTTGTAAGGAGGTAACGGGCAGTCACAGTTGGGGCAGGGGTTGGCCGCCACGTATCGAAGCGTGTAATCACACGTGTGAGGGGGGGGGGTGGCCAGCAAGGTCCCGGCGTGACCTTCACCTCGGGAATAGGAATTAACGACCTCAGTGAGTGGAAGCTAAAGCGGGTCACTCCAGTAAAGGGCTCGCGTAGAGCGATTAAGGATAATTGATGCATTGGGTGGAGCTTTACGGCTTTAAAGGTCTTTTGTAATACTTGGGCACATCTAAAGTTTACAGAACATTTTTTTAAATTTACTGAAATTATTCTCTATTTCTGAGTACGTTCGCGTCGTTTGCATATACTTTTTTCGCTATTTTGTCTTCATTCATTCTTTCCATTTGTCCAAACTATCTTAACTACTATGTCGAAACCACCCTTACAACGACTTTTGTATCCTTTAATATTCTAAACTATCAATAATGTTTGTCTAAAAGTTAAAAACTATTTATAATATATTTTTGATTTGCGGAACCTACAAGAAAACTTAGCTTAAGGGGATAAAAAGATTTTTTTTAACACAGCCATTATACGAGATAATAAAATAATCTTTATTTTATACATGTATATAGTATTTTTTTTTTAATTTGACAATATTAAATATTGAAAAAAAAGCGGATATATAAGCCGATGTGTTAAGCCCTATTTTAAAAATACTTGTTGATAGTGTGCATGATTTCTTTATATTTTTGAAATAAATAAAAAAACAATTATTTATTATTAAGAATTGTAAAAGCTAGCAAGTGACGTAGGGAGTAGGATTTTTTTTTGTCGAAATGGCCGCTGTTTGAAAAAAACTCAAATTTTCATTGAAATTTTGACAAAAAAAAAAATAAAACTTTTGAACATGACATCCATTAAAAAAAACCTATGTCACATTTCAGATAATATTATGGAAAATAATTGTTGTAAATTTCAACCAAATAAGTTTTTCAGAATTTTGAAAAAAATCGTTTCGAGAAAAACGCAAAATTAAAATAAAATGCGGGACAGCAGCGTCTTTTAATCAAATATATTATTAAATAACTTTTTGTCTGCAATGCCTGAACCGTACATGAGGTATTCTATTATTGCTGCGATGATCTCTGATTTCTTTAGAACTCTTCTGATTTTTTGAAAACTTCAAGGTTGCGTAACCCCTTAATCTATTATTTCGAAAAGCTATTTTCTATCGTTTCACTAAAGCCCTTTTTGCCTAGAAGGTCATATTTCTTCCAAAGTTAGTGTAAAGTTGAGTAGAGTCATAAAGATGCTAAACTCCCCTCGCGGAGTATCGGCCCTATTGCTCCAGCCATTATGGAAATGGAGTTAGTATAAAATATCGCGCTTGAACATGGAATTAGCTCTAGCCGATAATGTGATCGGCAAACTACGGTGGAAACCGTGTCAAGGAAACTTTTACAGTTTTTAATTAGAAGAAAGTATAATACAAAAAATACGCATTCTCTTTTTTAACCCATTTTTGTAAAAATTCAATGAGGATTTTGGGTGCCAATGAATATTCTTTACCACTGGATATGGAAACAATAATTACAGCAAATTCTGCATTAATTTGAATTTTTACATTTTGCAATGGGTATCAGGTTGTCTCAAAGAGATAATGTGGAAAAATAAATATAAGAAAACTAACAGTAATACAAAATATACAAAACCTGCGTAAGATCTATATTGACGTATGACATTGATACCAGAGCGGATACCACAAGGACGAAGGCTAAAATGCGGGTGGCAGAGATGCGGACGCTGAAGACAATATCAGGAAGGACTTTCGGGATAGGGTGAGGAACACAGCTAAAGAGATGGAGGGATAGCTGGGGGTCAACTTCCCAAGATTGAATCAATTCAGTGTATACTTTATCTGGATCGGGAGCTTTATTAAGTTTCGCCTGTCTTAGTCTTATAGTTTAGACTATTTCGCTATTTTGTATGTAGAGGTTTTTTTTATCTTTGAATATTTCTTTGACATAATCGCTCTACTTTATTAGTTTATCTTTGATATCAGTCACTAAATAACTTTTTTGTCTCTTAACTGTGAAAATTATCTTTTTTTCTCTATATCCGCTGCCTCCTTAATCTTTTATCGGGCACATTGTGAGAAATCTATATAAATAAAAGGCAGTTTCCCTCTGTGTGTGGACTGATTCCGGGGTTATTCCTGTGCAGATCGTTTTCAAATTGATACACTTCATTAATAGATAGACGGCGGTGGGCATAGGCATATTTTTGTTATTAATCGAGCTCTAATTAACTTTGTAAATTTATAAATTTTCGTAGTGCGAGCGAGTATAGACCTTCATGTTCGTATCACCTGAGTATCGATCTTTAGAGTCTATATTCGCTTGGCGTGATAAGATGCAAATTAGTGGCTTTTTTGACTCTGCGTGGTCAGATATGAAATTAGTCGCTCTTTTGAACTGAAAAATATACGCACGTATAGGGATGGGCAAAACAACTCATCTCAGGGATCTAATCTGAACGGTTCCGCTCAGCAAAGTGAGCCGACTCTTTTTAACGATCCACGGTTCACCATTTTGAGTCGTTCAAAGTTTGAAATTATTTAAGTTGATACGTGCATGAATAGAGGCCGAAACACCGCCTCCCGATGACGGCCCGGAGCTCCGCACGTGCCGGGTGAAAAATTAGAATGAAATATACAGCCCCGAACTCGGCCGCTCCGAGTGAGCCGCAGCCGGCCGAAGCGACCAACCACAGAGCGCAGAGGCACCCCCACGACCGGCCTACAGGCGCCGACCAATGGCGCTACAGAATGGAACCCCCACCACCTCGTACACACGGACTCACTCGCCTATATAACGGCGGGTGCGATGGGCAGTCGGCATGTGAGCTCGGCGAGTCAACACGAGAGGTCCCAACTGATCGAGCTTCATCCCTCCGGATCTGACTGCTGTCGGCACGCTGCCCGCCTCGCTGCCTGCTCCCCGACTACCTACAGTCCGCGCTACCGCCTGCCCCTTCATCCGGAGGAACTTCTGCCGGTACCTCGCCACCGGACAGGATCTACTTTACTCTAGTGTATTTATCGTTTGTACTAGATTCAATAAATTGTATAGAAAGAACGTTATTTTCATTGGCCGCCCGGTTTGATCCCTATCAAAGTGACCTTTTTTTTTGCTCCTCGACCAAAAAAGTTGATTCCGGTAAAAAAAAAAAATTCACCAGGATAAATTTTTTGTCGATGAGCTAAAAAAAAAATTCACAACGACAAACAACTTTTTTGACAAACGACTCGATAATTATCAAGAAGAATCGGCTCACTTTACTGAGCGGAACCATTCAGCTCAGATCCCTTAAAAATAG
This sequence comes from Lepidostoma basale, assembly GCA_022606425.2. NCBI lineage: Eukaryota > Metazoa > Arthropoda > Insecta > Trichoptera > Lepidostomatidae > Lepidostoma > Lepidostoma basale. The sequence continues at coordinate 53,423 of JAHDVF020000248.1, forward strand.
TCGACTCTTTTGCAATAATATACGATTCACCGGAATTTTAACAAGAGTAAACTACGAAGTCGTCTTATTGATGAGAACCTGGAATTGTGCCTAAAATTAAGAATAACAACAAACAAACATGCATCAGGCCCATAATAACATACGGAATCAAAGCAAGAGCAGACACTGTCAGAACCAGACTGCGACCTATTGTGGGGAGAACCGTTAGAGATAGGATACCAAACGAATAAATTCGCAAATCCTGCAACATTGAAGACATAGTGAGATGGAGTAGGCAGAGACATCGAGAGAATGGATCCAGCAAGAATTCCTAATATCGTGATGCAAGAGACTCCAGAAGGCCGTCGACCACCAGGATGACCACCAAAGAGATGGAGAGAAGGCTGGTCGCCTTCATCACAGGAAGAAGTATGAAATAATGTTTTATTCAGTGTACCCGTAATTGAATGAAGTGCAAAAATTATAATAAAGGTTATCTAAATCAATAAACATATTTGGCTCTCAATTTTTTTTTAAATCGTTGTAAAGTACGCATTTGGCTCTTTGGCTAATAAGTTTGCCGACCCCCCTGACCTAGCGGATCATTGAGCTGCCGCTCTTTTTTTTATGGATGATCGCTCACCCGCTCACCAAAAAGATTCGAATCTTTGAGTCGACTCGTGAGCGGATCGCACATCTCTATCTCTAATCTGTCAGATTTGCGTCGCAGCGCAGTGTTTTGTAAGTAAAATATTTATATTTCTAATTCATATATATCTTCAGTTTATTCTATTTTGCCGTTGAAATTAATACAGATTATATTTCCGCATTACATATTTCAAAGTTGTAGTTCTAAATTATATCGAATAGAAATGAAATTATGTATCGTTTTACTTACGTATTATTTTAGGTTATGTTATGACTCTACATGGAAAAACGTTAAATTCTAAGTAACAATTCTATGAATTGGTATAATCTATTTTAATAATGTAATGTAAAATTGTTCTGGCAGGGCGATAACCTATATCTTTTGGATTAGACGATTTACTTCAGCTGTTTTAGTTTTTCTCTAAAAAAAAAAAATGCTGTGATAGGTAAACATATCCTTACATACAGCATTAGCTGCCTCAGTTGGAAAAATCCAGTAATATAACATTTCCAAATGGTCTGATGTTCCCACGCCAATCTTACAATGATCGATCAAGAGCCTCGGTGCTTTTTTTTAATATACTGCTCATTTTAATATAATTATTTGATTTTTGCAGAGATGCCGACGCTAAGGATGATACCAGGAAAGACTCTTTGAGATAGGGTGAGGAACACGGCTATCCACGATATCTCGAAGGTGGAAGATGTCGTGAGATGGGGCACGCAACGCAAGATACTGGCATAGATGGATCCCACACCTCGATATGTGCAAGACAGATTGTTATATTTATGAACTAATTTTGAAATGGTATGTACAGGTTGAATTAATTGGTTTAATTCCACTATTAGAGGCAGAACAGGAGTGTCGGACATAATCGGAAGAGTGGCAGCGCTAAAATGGCATGCCGCTCGCAGCCCTGATGATAGATGAACTGTAACCCGAAACCCAGGACGTCCTCAACTTCGATGGAGGGACGACATTGGATGCGTGTTGCCCAGGATCGACAGACATTGAATCAGATGGAGGAGGCCTACGCCCAGGAGTGAACGGATATAGGCTCATGATGATGATGATACAAAACATTGAAACACCTACATGCAACATTTTAAATATTTCTGGAATGGGTAAAATTCTGCAACAATGAAAGTTCATTGTATGGAATGAATGCTTTAAATTATCAACTGATTTCTGTAGAATCACACTCCAAAGGAGAATCGATTCAATGTATATTTCCAGACATCACACAAATTTACAAATTTCGTCATTGGTTAAGTGAATGTGCATTATTAGCTTCATCTAATGGACATCAAAATCAAGAGTTTTGTTTCTCTAAACATTGTATTTCTAAGAGCATTATTATGACCTTGAATGGTATATGTATGAATGTTTTATGCAAATGTGATATAGTATATTTTTGTTTTTTTAATTTCACTTAAAATATTAAGGAAAAAATTAAGATTGGACGTTACAAAAATGGTTAAAAAATAAAGCTGAAAAAGATAAATATTAACTTTTTTTTGGGTGGCATCTTTAGGATAACGTTTTAACTACACTATATTATTAAATCATAACGCGCTTTTGCACAGCTATGTTTAAGACCAATTGGCATCAAAAACTCATTTCAGACTTTTTGTAAACTTGCCACCTTGGTAATGCCCAGCCTTCAATTGTTCAATTCACATTAGTATTATTCAAGTTTGCTTGGATTAAACAAATGTTTTAAAGATATGAACTGAATTAGGATACACACATTCTTACACCTATACACATGTCATTTTATCCAATAAAATAATTGATATTGAACTTTAATTGTATTTCTTTAATATATATTGGGTGTATTTATATACTCTAATATAGCAATAGCGAAGCGTTGCCGGGTCAGCTAGTGATAAATAAAAAGTGCTGCAACTGATTCTCCAAGGTAAAATAAACGGACAACAAAGTGTCGGGAGAAGAAAAGAAAATCCTGGCTAGGAAGAAAGTCATCATATTAAAAATAACTCATTCAAATTAGAACGTTAAGTAGAAAAAACGACATGAAATTATTCAATTACTAAAAGGCGGCCAAGAGCGTGCATTTCAGCATGTACGAATACAGAGGAATCTCAAGAAATATATCAAAATAGAGCAGTATGGCGGTCCATCCTCTCTGCCTATCTCTCCGTGGAAATGGCGTGATGGTAAGTTGATCAGTTACTTAGGAAGTAAATAAGTGGTAGAAATAAATATTTATTTTAAGAAACTTGCGTCGGTCTCGGTTACTGCGTAATTTGCTAGGCACGGCAGAGTTGCTTTGTATATTGTGCATATTACCTTCGCAGAGGTGTATAAGGCTCACAGCGCGCAGGTGTGATTGAGCCATCTCCTGAGACCAGCAACTAAACTCGCATTACTGCCGCCGGCCGGGATGGGAGGAGAGCTAGGCTAGAGGGGCGCACGCCGGAAATATGAAGGTACATGTTTTAAAGTTGTTGCTATCAAACCAACTTAATTTTTATTCTCCGGTGTTTTGATAGTACTATACGAATATTTAGAGTTTGTCGATTTAGAAAAAAAATATTATTTTAATCACAATTCAAAATGATCATTAAAACATGAGTTTTTAGTTTTTTTTTCTCAAAACTCTGTAGTTTTTTATGTGTATGATTTAATTTGTAATGATTTTGCGTTCTCGTACTTCGGTATAAAGGTCATGATGGCTTCAGATCTGTACACCCAAGCGTCTGCCTATTATTTTTTTTTTGTACACAACAGGTCGTTTCGACCCAATTACTGTATACATTTTTTTTATATTTTAGTTATTATATTGATTCTCGTGACATGTGATAGGTAGCCAATCTATCGCCATTTTTATTGTCATGTGAATTCTACACCAGACCAAAGACAGTGTAACAATCACACTGCCATCGCCGGGAATCGAACCCAGGACCTTTGGCATGGAAGTCAGAGCTCGTAACCACTCCACGAAGGTCGTCATTATCTATCATTATCTATCAGTGTGTCTGAAGAATCTGGTCTTCATTTGTCTGGTCTTATCTGGTCTGGGATTGACAGCAGTATCACAATTTATAATACATGCGTGCGATCTATCGTGCATTATGCTGTAGAGACGCGGGCCAATACTGTAAGAAATAAGAGTCTGCTAAGAACATTTGAGATAAATGTACTAAGATCGGTTACTGCTTAAACTCTCAGAGATCGTGTCCGTGGTGCATACGTAAGAAAAACTTGCGAAATAAAGGATACCGCTTAGTGGAGTAGATCCAGAAGATGATACTAGAGGGACCATGTAACCGGAATGGATAGTGACAGACTCGCAAATACAACCGCTTAAGTAATTCCCTCCAGACACCGTCCACCTGGAAGACCACCTAAGAGATGGAGGGACCGTTGAACCTCATCATCTCAGAATATGTGATTCATGTGTCTTTTTTTCCACTTTTAAGTTTATTTTTCTCGATACGTTTTGAAAACTTACACCTTCATCATCGGGAGAACGATACAAATTATCTAAAATTAAACAGCTTGGTTATAGGTTCGATTTTAATTTGTGATTTTTATTTGTGTATTTTGTCCCTATCTTGGGTAACCTGCCTTGTTTTGCCTGATTGTTTATTTTTTCTTTGTCCTGAGATGTTGTCTTGTTTTGCCTAATTTGTGAATTGTTTTTTTCTTTATGTAATGCTATTGTATCGTTTTATCCGATTTGCATATCTCTTTTTGATCATACTTGGTTTGTTTGTTTTTTCTTTGTCTCTTGCTATTATCTTAGTAAACCTTGTCTATACTTTGCCTTATTATACCTATTTGAATTGAATTGTGAATTGTTTTTTCTTCGTGTAATACAATTGTATCGTGTTATCTGATTTGTGCCTAAATCTCTTTTTTTATCGTACTTTGATTTGTTTGTTTGTTTTTTCTTTGTCTAGTGCTATTATTTTATTATACCTGATTTGTACCGTTTTTTGTCCTTTGCTATAGCCTTATTTAACTAAATTTGTATGTCTCTTTATCTTAAATTGATGCCTTGTTTCTGCCTGACGGTTTTTTACACCGAGAGGTGGTATAAGACAGTTGAACTTCCAATGTTTTGTTCTTGGTGTGCACATATATCTGAGGCATCTAATCTGTTTTAATATAGGTACTTGTATATTTTCTATATTTTTTATTACTTATCACTACTGTATATTAGATGCCATGTTTGTGTACCAACAATAAATAAATAAATATCGTCAGATATATTAAAACTTATAAAATCACCATACTAAATTATTAAATAACAGAACATGTATTTAAAAATTCATTCATAGACGTTTAATTGTCAAGTTCTTGTTGGTTAGTATGTGTTTGGGTTCGCGCGTTCGTTTTATACTGTACACTTCAGAGGAAATGTCTTCTAAGCTGCTGCCGGTTCCAAGCCCAAAAAAGGTAGAAGGTCCATCACAGGGCTAATTACCCTGTAAAGTAAAAGTACACATGATTACGAACCCGTCTGATACAACAGAAACAAGTCAGCAAGTGGGGTCGTCTGAGAGAAAACATTTCAAATCCACGAAACTGCACTTCAGCCGCTCAGAATTTAAGCTTTCAAGATCCATCGCTTTCCAATACCAATATTTATGTTTGTTCAGCTTCTGGCGATCAATTGAGAAATTTTTAATAATGAATTGCTGCACCTGATCATTCAGGGGAAAATAAGGAGAATAGAGGAAATATTGCTGCTAGCGATGTCAGGCCTATTCTTGGGAGATAGTAAATGTCGAGGAGACCTGATGGAACGCCGGAAGAAGAAGAGAAAGTACTAGAGGTATTAGACGCAGTGGGTAATCAATCTAGCGCTTCAATAATTTTGCAAAGTAAAATCCTCAAATTAAATTATTTAACAATTGGGAACTTTTAAATTCAAAGTTTGTCCACGAGGCACCCCTTGAACCAAAACCATTTATCTCCGGGCTGCAGCTCCACGGTCTACTTTCATCTCTCCATCTAGTCCGGGGGGTGTAATAATTCAAATGACACTGTAATAGTAAACGCTGAGCGGGCGCGAAAATTCTTGGTTCACGACCCTACTCTGCAACCCAGTGGAGACTCAATTGATATTCGCAGTTTTTTACACAAAATCCTTAGAATCGACATTCATGTGTCCGGAAAAAGATTTTTTCCTGGCCAAATCTAGAATTATATTATTCTTTTATATAAAGAAATATACGTAACCTGTAGTGGAATTATCGTTAGTCAATGTATTTAACATTTTACATTTTTTAGATCGTAATACAATCAATCCAGTAGGGCGAAGAAGCGTCGGCAAGCCGAGACTGCGATGGTCGGATTGCAGACTCTCGAGTCCTGGAGCAGTAACTAAGAGGTGGCGGCCAGAGACAGGACGGGAAGGAGACGTTTCTTGGAGAAGGCTAAGACACACCCATGGATTGTAACGCCAGAGAAGAAGGAGGTCGTAGATCCATCATTTTAGTTGTTGCTATATAATGAGAAATATGAATGTCGTTATTTGAATATTCTTGATAGAAGTTCATTGTCAATAATGAAAATTACATGGACCAGAAAATTACATACACCTTAGAGGAATTAAACTTAATATAATATATATTCTAAAGAAATTAAAAAAAAAATTATATCTTTATCTTTGTAATGAGTATTAAAAATTCAGCGAAATGCGATACTTAGTCAATTATTTAAAATAAATATTGTTAGCAAAACTTCAAAGACGAAAAGATTGCTAATCTTGTAATCCGCTTAGGATAATCCTCTCGGAATGTATTATAATGGCCTGAAAATTCAACGTTTTCGCAATGGATTCTGTAAGACTGTAATGGGCATAAGATAGCTCCCAGCTGGCGGTGGTGCTAGTCCAGAGACGCCTCCATCGTCTGGGAATCAGCCAAATGAATATATAATTGTGTCAATTATCGCAAATGGCTTTTAATCCGAGATTACACTCCTTTGAATTTAGCAATCAGAAGTAACGGATAGAAGTTTATTTCTAACAAGCCGCCATCTAGTTAGTAGGGCCGAATGTGCCGATGCTAAATTGTATTATTTTGATACTAATATTGAAGTGGTGACACATTATAATATTTAGAAAAAAAAAACACTTTCAGAAAATAGTAAACTGTGTTAGATATAAAGTAATTTTTTTAAGCATTTAACATGTAAAGTAAAGGATGACTGTGTTAGTTTGGACATATGGAACGCGTGGATGAAGGAAGAATGGATAAGAAAATATACGTTAGCGGCGTGAATGGAGTACGGATTCATGGGAGACTAAGGGAAACTTGGCATGACCTAATTTATCATTTTTTAAGGTTGGCCATATTAAATATCGGATGATTCGACGTCCGTATATGACTCGCTGTATGAATGTGAGGAAGCCAGAAACGTGTGTCAGGATCGAGTAATGTTGCGGTCCATTATCTCTGTCTACCCTTTCGGAGAAATCAGGTGTTTTTTATTTTAGTTGTTGTTTCATGAATATGAAAGAAAACATTTTCCGGTAGTTAGCGCGCATGAGAGTGTCATTAGTTATTCGATTAAAAAGTCTGTGATAAAAATGTCCAGCCTCCCGACCGAACAGAAAAGGCAATGTGAAATTGCATTTTTCATGAAATTCTCCTCTCCCCTCCCCATGGCGCTCTCCCCTCCCCCTGGGAGCTAGGCTTACCTGGGGAGACCTTTAACATAATATTATTCATTTTCAGACGAGCTTTTTTGTAGGAGAGCATTTTTAATCATCCCTCCTGCTGCAGTCCGGTGACAAAACTTCTGCCAAGAAATTAATTGCTGACTCAGGCCGAGGAGGAACTGAAGCTTGGCACTCACTTCTTATTTGATGAGTTTTTAATGAAGATGCCTTCTCTATCTTCCACGGATAACGATACAAGGTAGGATCTCTTTAATATTTCGAGATGGACATTATGTTGTGTTTTTATATATTGTATATACATACGAGTATAAGTAATAGTCTTAATATTAAAATAATATTAAAAATAATAATTAAACAATGCGAGGCAAATAAAAAACGCATTTAAAAATTGATACAATACAAAGGAATAATTAAATTATAAAAATGAACCTGAGCTATTTAATAAATAATATTAAACAATAATATGAATGTGTAAATTGGAAAAAAACATACATTTGAAAAGATATATTTTATAAAGAAAACTATAAATTTATTGTAAGCTGAGGCATTAACGCTTTGTATTTAATCACAGAATGTTCCCTGTATTTATTTAAAGGCAAGTAAAACACAAATCGGTTTTTAGTTTTTAAATTTAGAATTTCAAACCACCAAGTGAGTGCTTTATACAATATATAATAATAATTTAATTAATAAATACTCTTGAAGATATTTTATATAAACGTATATTCGAATTTTTCCACAAGCTCTCAACAAAGAAAAAAATTACTGAAATGAGGCAATTGAATAAGGATCCTAATCATGCACAAAATTGAAAAAAGACAAATTTTCTCAATCAGAAATAATACGTAAGTACGGTTCCATAAATATTCATTAATATTTCTTTTCAAAATTATTTGTTCAATAGTTCAAAATCAAATTGTACCATATGCGATTGTGCGTGGGAATTGTTAAATTAAAATTTAAATGAGCCACTTGTAATGATATTTCATTGAAGATAGAAACTTCTAGTATACCCAAAAGAAAACATGTTTTAAAGAAAGCAACATTTTCCCGACCACAAACCATACAATACACCGTTGGGTTAAGCTATCAAATTACGTATTCATACTTTATAAATAATAATGGGCTCGATATTCATTCTGCGCGAAGTAGGCAAAAACATAAGCAAATGACATTGTTTTCAGCATCAACGTATCGCAGTGTTACGTATAGCCGCGCGCAGGAAATAGGGATGCTCCTAGGGGGCGCTGATGGTTGCCTTAAAAGAAATTTATTAGAACTTTCAGCCAGATTGTCGAGTTTTAACATTTTTCGAGCCTAGCTCATATTCTATCGTATTATCCATGATACCTTATATATATTTATCAGATTTATTCTCGATACTAGACAACTAAAAAGAAACATATGCTTCAAAATCTTATTTATTTTTATTATTCTTTAAATAGATTCATAATTCATTCATTTATCGCTCACAGGCGGTACAGGTCGCATGTGAAGTGCCCCCGTTTCTCATAGTCGAATCCGTTCCCCAGGGATCTGTGCTGGGACCTCTTCTATTCATATGTTCACGAACGATGTAGCCAAAATATAATCTTTCGGCTTGTTGTCGCATTGCTATGCTGACGACCAGCAAATATACTATTTCTGTGACCCCACTGATACAAGTCATCTCAAATCTTCGACAGTCAACTGCATTGACGCTGTATCAAATTGGATGGCTTCGAATAAACTCGAATTTAACCCATTAAAAACAGAATTTCTTTGGACTGCTTCTACGAAGCGCCAAAACTTAATTGATCGCTCCCCAGTATCTCAATAAAACTTCTTGGCGTCCATCTAGAGACTGATATAACAGCAAACAAATAAACTCCAGTCTGCATTGAATGCAGCTGCTGACTGATAAGGGGTGTGCCAAAGAGTTGTCGCATAACACAGCATCTTAAAGAGCTCCACTGGCTGAAATGTCCAGAAAGGATACAATACAAGCTCTGCTGGACCGTCTTCAAGGCGTTGCATGGAATGGACCCAGCTTATATCTGAACTCTGCATCAACGAGAACCCGAATGCCAGACAGTCTACATTGCGATCAGCTAAGTCTTCTACGATCGGTAGATTGACTGTGCCAAAACGCACCTTTTCAAATTATCATTTCCTGATAGGAAGGGCTGATCGACTACGTCAAAATCTTCTTAGCAGCCCTCTTACTCAATATGTTTATTTTTTTATTTTTTATCTAGTTTCTACAGCGCCCTTGAGATGAGCAATTCATAAAAATGGCGCTCTATGAATTATTATTAAATTTATTATTATTATTATTATTCTATTTAATCAAGATAAAGATGATAGTTACAAATTATTTTTCTTCTTCTGGTTTCTTTGTGATTGTGTCCTTTGTGTCCTCCAACAGCCACACTGTTTTATTCTAAAATACTTCTCTCGATTCCTTAAAGTTCATAAATAGTGTCATGCACGCACGCCAATTTCTCTGACTTCTAACGTAGCTGATATTTAATATTTGATTATTTTTGTCATGCCACGTTTTCTCGTTATTCCTCTTTTTATAGTTCTGTTTTCGTCATTTTCATTTACTTTCTTTACCATTATTTCTTAATTGATTGTAACCTGTGTCCAAACTATCTTAATGTTCCTTAATTTTGTTCATAACACTTTAACTTATTATATTTGCATTAGATATTCTATCATATACATATTTACAAACATTTGTCTGAGAGATATCATTTCCACAGCATTTATTCTACTTTCATCCTTTTTGTCAGTTCTAAGCTTTACTTCCACATGTCATAATTAGTTATTTCCATTCACTACAATACGTTCACTGATACCAGGAAAGCAGGACTTGCTGCGAGAACTGATTGCATATTTTAATAAAACAAGTTCCATTTACCAGCAGCCGCGCCGGCGGCAGGGGCAGGTGACACCCGCGCTAATACCGCCCGTCCCTTTGAGGCCCGCCGCCTCCCCACTGCACTTGCAGGGCCTTTGACGCAAAGTTGGACCCTACCACTCTCACAACATGCGCTCCTGGTTTCGTTGACTATTTTTGTCAGGCCAGAAGTCGGCGTACAATCCTCCCCCTTTAAAGTTAATTAAAGCAGTACATTTCAAAACGGGTTTGTTTGATAATAATTGTATACTCGTATACTGTATATATGGGTTTTTTGGAAAAAAAAAAGTTTTTTTTAATGTTTCAATCCTAGAAATTCATCAACAGCAAAGATTAACATTTTTGATAGTTTTTGGAATGCCACTTGGGCCTTTAATATGATAGTTTCCCATTGCTTTCTACATTTATGTATACAACAGGTTATTTGCACCCAATTACTGTATACGATTTTTAAGCTATTTATGAAATGTGATAGGTAGTTAGTCTATTGCCATTTTTAATGTCACATGAATTCTACAATACTATAGACATAAATGTGTTTAATGGATACATAATACCTTTTGTATGAATGGAACCAAGTGTGGGTAAATGATAATATACGCCTCTTTGCAAAAATAACGTGACCTTTTGAAAATCAAATCCATCGTGTTCAACTTTATTTTCGAGTAAAAACATGGTATTTTTAAAGTGAAAAACAGAGAATTAATGAGGGAAAGAGACAACACAACAGTAGTATATTGTGTTGTCCCGTTGTAACTTTTAGACGGGTATCTTGTTTCATTTTTCAATTTTTCAATTTTTCGAGATATGTAAAATTTTCTATGGCAATTTTTTTTTCTTATTTTTATTAATGAAAACTTCTTCTTCTTATTCAATGACCCTACAGCCCATGTCGAGCTTTGGATGGCTTCCATCAATTTTCGCCTCCAGTCCTCCGCTGCGTTACTCCAATTCTGTATTTGCAGCTGCAGGGTGTTTCCCTCTCAAATTAATCATAAATATCCGGCCCATTTCAGCCTACTCAGTTATAAATAAAACCTAATCGATTTATTTGAGTTCTTCTGTATTCGCCATCACTTTGTGTTGTGGATTTACATTTGAATAACTTTTTGGAAACATTGTACAACACTTTTTGCATTCTTCACAAAAATGTTTCGGGACACAAACTTCCTTTTTAGTTTAAGGTTCACAAAAAATTTACGAACGAATAAATTGGTTGACATTTATGGTAGGTACTTATCAACAATTCAAGCGAGTGTGTAAAGAACGATGTGTTTTAGAGCATAAAGTTAAGAAAAATCTTTTTCTCTGTACCTATGTAGCTCTGTGCAGAGGTTCGAGTCCGGGTATAGAAAAACTAAAATTGTCTCAGTCTTATGGTTGGAAATTCTGTCGTCCGAACGACTTCCTGTTTTTTTTGACGACTTAGCAGTGTCTACAATGCACGATTTATCCAAGATAAATCCGTGTAGTCTTCAGACCAAAAAAAAATAATTACTTTATCCTGCGTTCTGTGCATGAGATGCAAAGTATTCATGTAAACAGACAAGTAGGTAAGGTTAGATTCAAATAAATTATCACTTTAATAAAATAATAATTACTCCATTTGTTTTGCTACAACCATAGTCGAATTTCAATCCCAGTTTTAACAGAAAATGGTCTTCCGCTAAACGTATTTAGAAATTCGACCTCTGTCTGCAGTCTGTCCTTCAAATTAAACATATTGAAATATATTTTATAATTCACTATTTTAAGTTTGATATTTATATACATTTAGTGACGATATAAGACTTTTTCAGTAAGTTCGGGAAATGATGGTGGAATATTTATCGCGCAGCTTATTCAACGATGTCGAAAACATGATTTGAAAAGATAATCAAATGGTTTTACTGAAATCTCTTGATGAGTTCATGATTTGAAAAGTTTTAAGCTCAATAGCTCCGCAGAATAAAAGGTTCATATTGAGTTGATCATATAACAGGTCGTGGTATCGACATAACGTTGAATTGGAAAAATTCAGTCTCCCTGTGAAACACATGCAGTGTACCTTTAAAATTTCATAAATATTATGAATGTCGTTTTTTTCCGCTGAAATGTGCATTGCATAGTCCCGTGGGAAGGAGAGGCGGGTAGGCGGCAGCTCGGGAGGTAGAGTCATGAGTTCATGGAATTGTCATATTTTGAAAAATAATATTCGCATCTTGAAATAATATAAAATTACAGTTTTTATATTCTCACCCGTTCAGCAACCTACAATGCAATTCACCACGGTTGATTGGTATTTAATGGTACTTAATTAAAAATGTTAGCCTTCATAAATGTAGGAGTATATAAAATGGATTAAAACGACAATTTAATGTTAGTTTTATTATATTTTTAGTAGCATAAGTTAATTAATATTCATTATTATTATTATTATTTTCTTGAATCGCTCTCTACATCATGACAGCATGAGCCAAATCGATGTTTAGGGTATAAATTGTCATAGTGATTCTCGTGACATATGGTAGGTAGCTAATCTATCGCCATTTTATTGTCACGTGAAGTCTTTCATTGCCATTTTAAATCACGTGAATTCTACACCAGACCAAAGACAGTGTGACAATCACACTGCCCTCGCCGGGAATCGGACCCGGAACCCTGCGGGTTGGCAATCAATGTTCTTACCACTCGGCCACGAAGATCGTCAATACGTTTTAACTCAACTCATACTCAATCGTCAATGTTTTAATTCATATATGGTTGAAGTAATAACTACATACCACACATTAAACAAAATCTGCCGAAAAGGAAGAAAAGTGTTTTAATTGATTTTAAATCCGACAAAAAATGAATTGATGTCGAGATTTTTCCTATTCTGCTTATTCTGTCGAAATATTGATCTACCGTTGTTCGTCTCTCATACACGAGTACAAAGGTCCGTAATTCCATAGAAGAGCCAGGAAAGTTTTGTGGGCCAACGGAACACTCTTCTCAGCTCAGTTTAATTATTATAGACCACCATTAGAACTCAATTTTCTCACGCCCATTAAACATATCTCTCAAAAATCTTATTTGTCTCTACAGAGTTACTTTTGGAAATTTTATTTTTAATATTGACAAAATGTACATTTTCTAGAAGTGACATGCTTGCTAGGGCCGATTATTTTAACATTTGATTACGTCCTGAAAAAGCACAAAATGTCAATATTATAAATCATAAAAAAATAACTAACTAACCATCACGTCGTCTCCCCGAAGGGGTAGGAAGAAATAATGGACTACCACAATTTTATTTCCTGACATACTTCTCTCGATTCCTCAATATTCATACATTGTGTATGCACACACGTCGATTTCTCCGACTTCTCGCGTGGCCGACATTCAATAATTGATTTACACGATCATGTCACGTTTCGGTCTGTCTTCCTCTAGTTTTAGTTCCATTTAAATATTAAATTCTTTTTTTATAAATATTTTGTACGTTTCTTTGACTTGGTTAAAACATCTAAATCGGGCGTCCTTAATCCTGTATATTATACCCGTCCTTAATCCTGTATGCTATGGCGCTCTGTAGCTGCCTAACGCATTTAACGTCGCTCTCGTATTTTATTCTCTCAGCGTGGGATCCGGACATCCCCTGCCGTTCAATTTTAAGTTAAAAAATCCTGATCGTCTGATCAGTAGGAAAGTACATTCAGATTTCTAAAATTCTACTTAATTAAGTGATAAAACAACATTTAACTTTCATTTCTAAATCAGTGTCCTGCATTAACAAATTCTAAACCAGTGCAAATATTCCGAGTGTAACCTTCTAGTGATGTGCATCGTAAATATGTGCACCACATGTTCTCACTGCAGGCGGCGGGCCGGGGCCGGGGTGGTCGGCGACCGGCAGTGGACCCTGCTCACTCTAGCAGCCAATGAGAGGGAAAGTGACAGTGATAGGTGCCAAAACTATATCCATCTCTATGTTATACAATCGCTCGATTATTGTGAAGTTTCTATTATTTTCTAGTGTAATGATCTCATATACAAAAGACTATCTTGTTTCCTTAAGATTTCTCCCTCCGTCACAAAATAAAATTACTTTAAACTTGCCAACATGCATAATAAAAACAAAAAAACGGGCACGAGGGCGAAGAGCCGGAAGAAAGGTAAAAGAGTGCATTAAGAAAAAAGAACCATCTCCAACAACGGTTACCACGGAGCGCGGTTTTCGACATCCTGTCACGCCATCTATCATCACGGTGGCTACATGGAATGCAAGGTCCATCAATAAGAAAATCGATGATATTGTCGATTTATTCGAAGAACACAATATTGATGTACTCTGCTTAAACGAAACTTGGCATGAAAACAGTGATGACATTAATATCAAAACTATTCAAAATTATAACTTTACTGTAGTAGAAAAGGCAAGGGAATATAAATGCATAAAAGAAAACATTAATTTTACAAACCATGGTGGTGTCGCTATCATTGCGAAAAATCGTTACAAATGTCAAACCCTTACACTTAAACAAAACTTTAAATCTCTGGAATTCGTAGGATGTCACTTAATGACAAATAGCTGCACACTCATAATTTTAACAATATATAGACCAGGCTCCAAAGCTCCAAACTGCACTTTCTTTGAAGAGCTTATTTCACTCTTAGAACACGCAGTTAATTACACCTGTCCAGTTTACATTTCGGGAGATTTCAATATTCACGTTGAAAAAAGTGACTGCAAGTATACAAAGAGACTAGAGAAGATTCTCAAAGACTTTGGCTACACCCAGAGAGTCACTTCTCCTACGCATGATGCAGGCGGGACATTAGATCTGGTGATCACTAGTGAAAGTGTTGATTTTGGAGCATGCCGAGTAAAAGATGTTGGTTTGTCGGATCACAGGATGGTAATCTCTGATCTAAATTTCATGAGGCCTGCTCCAATTTACAAAACAATAAAATCGAGAAGTTGGAGTACTTTCAATTATGATAGCTTTTATAGAGAATTACAATCCTCGAGCTTATGTGATCAGGAAGATACTGAAAATAACGATGTTAACTCGTTAGTTAATGCTTACAATAACACCTTGTCAGCGTTAATTGATAAATATGCTCCTATTACAAGTAAAAAGTGCCGAACCCGAAGCATAGCAAATAAATGGTTCGATGAGGATTGCCGGTCTCAAAAGAAAATAATGAGGAAAGCTGAAAGGCAATTTAGATTGGATAGCTCTACTGTGAATCGCGACAAATGGATGATCTTCCAAAAAGCTTACAGGAGTATGACGTTCAATAAAAAAACAGCTTATTGGAAAAACAAAATAGAAACAGATAAGAACAACCCTAAAAGTCTATGGAACAACCTAAAAAATATTACGCAAAAAAACAAATCCCGCCCGGAAACCTCCATCGCAGCACAGGATTTCGCCAACTACTTCAGTGAGAAAATTAAAACGTTGCACTCGTCCCTTCCTGATGTGAAACTGAAAATGGACTCAGCGCAGTGCGTGACAACCCTAAATGACTTTACACAAATTAGTGACGAAGAATTGAACCGAACCATATTAAAGTGCCCAAACAAACAATGTAGCCTAGATCCTTTACCAACATGGCTCTTCAAGAAATGTCTACCTCTACTCCTACCGATTATCAAGTTATCAAGTAGTGATTAAATTGTTAACTTATCTTTATATAATACTTGTTTACCAATTAGTTTGAAGTCTTCAATAATAACACCAATAATTAAGACCATAGGACTCCCTGAAGACCGACTAGAGGGATATAGGCCAATTTCAAACCTGCCATTTATGTCAAAACTTCTGGAAAGGGTCGTAGCTTCACAGATCGTTAAATATCTCCAGAATAATAATCTTTTATCAACTAACCAATCTGCATATCGGAAATATCACTCCACTGAGACAGTCCTAATGAGAATCATGTCAGATATCATAACGGGAGTTGAAAAAGGGAAAATTGTTTTGCTGTCTGTTTTAGATATGAGCGCAGCTTTTGATACTGTAGATCATGATATACTACTTAGGAAGTTGAAACATGAGTTCGGTATCGGAGGAACAGCTCTTGGATGGATGAGATCCTACCTCTCGGAGAGACGTCAATTTGTAGGTCTAAGTGATTCTAAATCTTCTGAAAACGAAATGAAGTGTGGGGTCCCCCAAGGATCAGTTCTTGGGCCACTGCTCTTCCTTTTGTACATAAATAATATTGATATAGTCATCCAGTCAGAGGGATTTGAATCATTTGGTTATGCAGATGACCGTTTAATCTATAAATTGTGCGATTTTGACGAGAAAGACAAAACAAGGGCTGATACTGTGCGATGTATTGACCGAGTTTCAGAATGGATGGCCGAGAATAAACTTAAAATAAATCCCACAAAAACAGAACTCATGTGGGTGGCCTCTCCTCGGCGACAACATCTTCTAGATTCTGACCCTTTGAAAATAGGAGGGATAGAAATATCTCCTTCAAAGAGTTTAAAGTTTCTAGGTGTTCACTTAGATGGCAATCTGTCTTACAGTACGCACATATCAGGGCTTGTTAAGTCTGGTTTCTTCCAACTGAGACAGCTAAAGCACATACGGAGATGTTTACCTGTTGGTGAAGCTAGGACCCTCGTAAATTCTTCTGTAGTGTCACGGTTAGATTATTGCAATGGAATGTACGCTGGATTGCCAAATAATCAAAACCCTAAAAGCCTAATCTACGCCTGCGAGGCGTACACGTATTCGAAAATTCTTCGTCTCTTTTTAACGGTTGAAGCTAGCTCCACGTGCTTTTTAGCCAACTCAGTGGCCGATAGGAACTAGCGGAAGGTTCCTGTGTCGTTAAGGTATGTCGCGCCATTTTTGACTTATTGAGGTACTGCACGCCTGCGAGACGTATGTTTAGGCTTTGTGTAACTTTGTACAAGTTTATACGATTTAACTTTTGTTCATATTTCGTGTATTTTATATCTTTCTTTGTCGTTTTTTTTAGATAACAATATGTCACGGTTTAATAACTTAGACAGTGGCGATATTTTGCAAATTTTAAACGAGGAAGATCATTTATCTTTGGGAGATTCGGCTTCTGAAGTCGAGGATAACGAGATTATTGTAGACCACAGAACCAAACTAGCCAGATAAATACGGCATCAAATTTTCGATGATGTGTGATGCAACCTCCAAATAAATTATTGACGCTGATCCATATATAGGCAGGAGCACAAATCAAATCAAATCAAATCAAATCAAATCAGTTTATTTCATCAACAGACATTACAAAATTTATTTTTAAGGCATCTATTGAGAACAGGTAAAATAATATATTATATAGAGTATAGTATACTACCAGAAACGTATAAGAGATGGTTCAACATTAGGAAGACAGGATACTCTCCAGAATTAAGAGTATTTGCCTTCTGAACGTACTTTCACTAACATGAAAGACGTCGATCTCCGAGGAGACCGCGTTCAGCAGACTAATTGCTCTTCCCACCGGTGTCACCAGAGGCAGATTGGTTCTGGCAGCCGGTAGGTAAAACAATCTGTGCTGTCGCTGTCGGAGATATCTATCGGGGACAAAAAGCCGAACACCCTCCAGTACGGCCGAGTTCTCGAAGTATCCCCTAATTAATCTAAAGAAATGGGTAATTAGATGTCCATCTCTTCGAAGCTGTAGAGAATTGGTTCCGAGCATTCCCAAAAGAAATGCCGTGGGATAGAGCCAAGGATAGCTACCATACTCCCTCATGTAGAGATACCTCAGAAATTTTTTCTGAACCCTCTCCAGCATAACGGAATATCTCGCCTCGTGAGGACTCCATATCACAGAACCACTTTCGAGTCTGCTCCGAACCAATGCGTTGTATAGGACTCTGAGCACATTGGGATCCCTGAAAACTCTGCCGGTCCGGACGATGAAGCCCAACATCTTCAGTGCAGTGCCACAAATCCTCTCAACATGTGCACGAAAAGTCAGCCTACTCTCATAGATGATCCCGAGATCTCTCATCGTAGATACATGTGCTAGTTGCTGGTTGTTCATTGTGTATCTATAATACACAGTTCTCAATGCTCTAGTAAAAGATAGCATAACGCATTTAGAGACATTGAATTGCATTTGATTACTGTGACTCCAGTTGACAATATTATTGATGTCCGACTGGAGGCGAAGACAGTCTCCAGGATTTTTAATTTCCAGGAATAATTTCAGATCATCGGCAAATAAAAGAAATCGCGAGAAGTTTATCACCTTCGCAATATCATTTATGAAGATGGTGAAGAGGAGTGGCCCTAAGTTTGAACCTTGTGGCACCCCTGAATTTACAAGAAAAGGTTCCGATTGAAAAATTCCGTATGAGACGTATTGTTTTTCCCCTCGAGGTAACTAATGAAAAACATAATCAACTGAGAAGAGAATCCAATTTGAGATAGCTTTGCTATCAGAATGTCGTGGTTCACAGTGTCAAAGGCCTTTGAGAAATCATTATATGAACAGTCAACTTGGTGACCATCATCCAAGGCCCTTGCAATGAAATCTGTGAATACCATGAGATTAGTTTCAGTCGAGCGCCCCTTCCTGAATCCATGTTGTTCTGTTATAATATAGGGGTCGACTTTGGGAAATATCAATTTGTGTAAAATTGATTCAAATAGTTTGGCTGGAGCCGACAGTATCGCTACAGGTCTGTAGTTTTCGACCGACTCTTTTGCGCCGCTCTTGAAAATAGGACTGATTCTGGAAAGTTTCCAGAGATCAGGAAAAGTATTTGTACTTAACGATAGGTTAAATAAAAAATACAGCGGAGATATTAGGAGCTCAGAGCAGCCTTTTAAGAAGTAAATGGGAAGAAAATCAGGACCAACCGAGTGCGAATTCTTCATAGCTTTAATGGAGGATATAATATCATTCGCTTCTATCTGCGATATGACAAAGCCATGACCACAACAATTGGCACTTAACTCAGTCGCTGAATTGAAATTAAGCCGCGGGGGAACATTGCTATAGACAGATTGAAAGTGTTTAGCGAATGCATTCACTATATCTCCACCCTCAACCTCCCTATCCCCATGCATCATAGTGTTTAGGATGCCCCCATCCTTTCGTAGACTTTTTACGTAGTTCCAGAAGGATCTAGGGTCATCCATAAGATTGCCCTCAATGGTGCCCACATATGTTCGAAAGGCTGATCGAACATTGCGTCTCACCACCGAGCGGTACAGACTGAAAAGTTCGTACTCACTCCGACAACCAGTAGCCTTCCACCTCACATGACAAATACTGGAGGGATGCCACTTGGCGAATATTATATGAATAAATTGTCGACGACTATTCATCGATCGAACAGAAACATAACCTGCGGCAATTGGTTTACATATGTTCCTCTAAGCCAAAACTTGTAACAACAACCTAATAATTTGACCATAGTGGGCACTTTACGATCGAATAAACGAGAAGTCCCAGAACAATTGAAAAACTCGAGATCTCGGCCTGTTGGTAGCTCTATGTTCTGTTTTGATGGCCCCCTGACACTGGTATCGTATAAGCCCAAACCTGCAAATATGGTTTACCTCTTATCCTCCTGCGATGAAAATCCAGTAATTGATTATTCAAGTGGCAAACCTAACATGATTATGTTCTATAACCAAACCAAAGGCGGGGTAGACTCATTCGACCAAATGTGCTCCTCAATGTCGTGCGGCCGCAAGACTAATAGATGGCCTATGGTTGTATTTTATGGAATTTTAAACATGGCCTTTGTAAATTATACTCTAATTTGTGGCCAACATGATCAGGAACAATAAAATACCGTTGAACAGAAGATAATTTATAAAGCGACTCAGCACAGATTTGGTCACGCCTTGGATGGAGAAGAGAATTGAAGCACCGACTTTGAAACGATCTTTACGAGACAATATAAGTCAAATTCTCATAAAACCTTCAAATTTAAGTAATGAACACCAAGCAGAAGAACCAGAGCCAAAAAAACGTAAATATTTCGCATTTTGTTCGTACAAAAAAAAAGAATGTCAAAATTAGTGTGCCGTAAATGTAAAAAGTCAGTATGTAGCGAGCATAAAGTTGATGTGTGTGTAGACTGCATTTAAATTATTACTAGTCACTTAAAGTCTGATTGTGTTTAATGTGTGTCCTAAGAAGAAGATTTAAAAAAAAATACTGAATAGTTTATATAAAAAAAATATATGTTTTAGTTGATTTTTCAGAAGTCATTTTTTTTGTTTGAGAATTTAACAATAATATTAAATTTCTTTATAATAAAGATCTGTGATCGTATTTTAATTGATAACAATGATTTTATTGTTAGTTTATTTCCTAACCTACATTTCCTTAAAATAATTTACCTAAAATAGGTATATTTTTGCCTACAGAGTGTCATTTATATGTGTACGTCTCTGAGACGTATGTTTAGGCTTTGTGTACCTCTTATATAGATAATGCTTCTAGGGTTAAGCAGAATACAAAGCGTATTTAATGCCGCTGCCCGATTGATTATGGGGCAACAAAAATACTGTCATATCACGCCGCTCCTGAAGGACCTTCATTGGCTTAAAATCCGAGAGCGAGTAAAATATAAATTGTGTTTGACAGTGTTTAAGGCTCGACACCAGAGAGCGCAAGCGTATATATCGGACCTCTGCGTGACACCCATGCCAACGGAAAGGCAACGTTCACTCCGATCAGTAGAAACAAGTGCAAACAACATAGCGATTCCAGTCAGAGCCAATAAAGCATGTTTCTATGATCGTGCTTTCAGCGTTGCGGGTCCGTTGGCGTGGAATAGCCTCCATGTTAGTATTAAGTATGAGGATAGTGACGTTAAATTTAAGAAACATCTGAAGACTGCACTGTTCGGTCAGTCATTTCCTAGTGCGCCCTTGGAGTAATTGATTTTACAAAACGGCGCACTTAAAATACAAATCATCATAATAATAATAATTATAGGGACGACCTTTCAAATGCCCCTGTTATGGTCGTTGCATATTTTTGTATAATATACATATATTTGTAGTTTTATTCATCTGTATTTAAATTATAAAATATATTAATAAAATAAAAGTAAAGAATATTAGTGTAAAACACACGTATCTTTTCATTTGTTATATATATCAAATGAATTTCTACAATTAAATTTCAATAGCCTAAATTAATAATATTGACCTTCTATCCATATATTATATATAATAGCCATTATCTTTAGAATTTTAATTAGTTACGTAAGTTGTTAAAATCGTAGACCACGTGGTTTATAATTAGGGAAAGGGCTTATCCCGACCTAATACAATAAGAGAATTCCCTGCTTGATATTCGACAGCCGTCGGGGTCACTAAGCTCCCCTCAGAATTAAACGCTCCGCAGATTAGGTACTTTATATTTCTGAAGTTGCCGTCGGCCAGGAGCCAAGTAACTTTCATGTCACTCGCCCAATATTCTCAGCTTTACGGCCAGATTACGTTTTATAACCTTAAACTACTGGAGGCGTCGTTTACTTGCCCATCATCTGTAATCTGCGGCTTCCCCGGCGAGGAGCTAACTCGGTCGTTCCAGCAGATTTGTCATCCAAACAGGAGATAACATTCTAACAACTACTCTTACAACAGATTTTGGGCACATTTTAAATAACCAGATTGTCGTAGACCAAACGTAGCGACGAACAGTACATATGTTTTAGATATAAACGCGGCTTTCGGCAAAGCCTTAACACGGAATAGTTTTGCACGACCAGTAAAGTGAATCGGAATTGGTAAAAAAGTATATTACATTAACGATGTAAATTGAAGTAGAAATAGAGGAAAACCGAGGAAAACGCGACACGATCAAATAAATCAAATATTGGATGTGAGAAGTAAGAGAAATCGACGCGCGTGCACGACACGATGTATAAATTGAATGTTACCAATATTTGTAGACAAATACTGGTTTTTACCCATTGCGGGTTAATCATTTTTAAGGATTGATTGTATCTCGATAGAGATGAAGATGTTAATTGTTTTTTGGAAATAGAATATGGTAGTCGAGGCGTTTACAGGACTTATGACCTGTCATTGGTTGGGTTTAAGCGATCGCTTTATGTTAACAACATTGCCCATTGCGCCCTTATTACGACCACCACGTCTGATCAATTTTTGGAAGTTGTATATATGCTACTATGTTGCACCACACTTCACAATTTTTTTGTTCAATCTACACTAGCGCCATCTATTAAGAATATGTGTAAGCATTCAGCAGAAAATATTTATTAATACAATGTGAAAGGCTACATTTTGCTAGACAACACCAGAAGAATACTTCTCCAATTTTTATGCTTTTTAAACTTGAACTAGTTTTTGGTTTTTCTTGAATGTTACCAATATTTGTAGACAAATACTGGATTTTACCCATTGCGGATTAATCATTTTTAAGGATTGATTGTATCTCAATAGAGACGAAGATGTAAATTGTTTTTTGGAAACAGATTTTGTTTTTTAAGAAGGGCGGAATGGGGAATGTTGTTAACATAAAGCGATCGCTTAACCCAACCAATGACAGGTCATAAGTCCTGTAAACGCCTCGACCACTATATTCTCTTTCCAAAAAACAATTTGCATCTTCGTCTCTATTAAGATACAATCAATCCTTAACGATGTATGAATGTTGAGGAAGCGAGAGAAATACGTCAGGAAAGAAAAGTGTGGCAGTCAATTATTTCTGATTACCCCTTTGAGGAGATGGCGTTATGGTCGGTTAGTTAGTTAGTTTACCATTGCTTCATTTTAATGCGTGGGAAGCACGTTTCATATAAAATCTTGGAAGAAATCTAAAAAACAATACGAATAAAATGAGCTTTCCAAATGTTTATTTCCTTTATCACCCACAAAAAGAGTAACTATTTTATTTTGCTTCCTACACATGTACATAACGAAAAAAAAAATAACGATATGTATTTAGTTTTAATTACCTTTTCAATTCGGCCGGTTTTGGTAGTTCGCTGGCATCTTCTGGTCAACAAAATGTGTTTTGATTCATGAAATCAATAATAATTTCATTTAGTGAAAGGTTATCTTATAAATCTAACACCTCTGACCAAAATATTTTGTTTGACTTCCATCTTCTCCAATAACGTGAAACTTTTATTGTTTCAAAGTTACGTACTATTTTTGTCAAACATTAGGTGTAAGAAGTATAAAAATTAAAATTAAAGATTTAATCCAATCGGTTGTAAATTGTCAATTATATCAATTGATCGACTTACATTCATTATTTTCGTTTCTTCTACTCGGACATTACAACCCCAAAAATGATTTATTATATAAATTATCGAATGAGTAGGAACATGCAATGAACCCGGATAAAAGTACCTTATCAAAAGTGATCTCGCCAGCCCATAAGGGGGAATGTTCAAATAGTCTGACAGTTATTGGGGGCAATATTTCGTTAAAGGTCATTGATTTCCTATGAAAAGTTCAATGTCTCGTGTAATACTTGCGAGGCTTGCACATGAGCGCGCGAGCCTCTGCTGCCCCTCTTCCTTATTGATGGAAACTTTATTTTACAGAAAACTAATTATCTTATATCCGGGACGACCCGGAAGTGTCTCATTATTAGACCGCGACTCATTAAACTTCCAGTTTTAATCCTGGGTACATTATTAAGTAACAAAATTAGGAAAGATGTTTTATTTGTAAACGTCGTTTCAGCGTGATGATAGAATGTTTCAAAGAGAAACGAATAATTAACAGCGAGATTATCATCTTTAGGAAACATAATAGTGATTGTAAATTACAATAAAGGCAGAACAGTCCCCGATATAACGACGTGTTTATTGCCAGAGTAACATTCTCTCCCAGAACTAACCGCGGAGGAGGCGTTTCTCTGTTTGATTCTGTAATAAAGCAACTCATAATCCCGCGAGAGCGTCTAATTAGCTATCTGCACAACCCTCTGCCCTGCTCGCGAGCACCAGTGCGAGTATGTACTCGAGCTTCTGTACCCGATTGTCTAGTCCAGTGGTCGGCAAAGTGCGGCTCCGGAGCCGCATATGGCTCTTTGGCCTCTTAAGTGCGACTTTTTGGCCCTTCAAGTTCGACTTTGGTACAAATGTCCACGAGCACAAATACCACAAATGTCCACGGAAAGAGTTACCATTGTCTACCAAAACAATGAAAGATTAAACAATTAAAATGTCTTCGAATATTACCATCCAGCAAATCGAAGATCAGAAATTGATTTTAGTTTTATAGCCCACATAGCAAGGGTTTTCATGAACTTTGTAAGACAGATTTGAACTGACCTTCACGCTCTCTCATTTGGCCCCTTGTGAATTTTTTCCTGTGATGATACCTAATCACAAACTCATTTGGGAGCAAAATTAATAAACAGATTTGGCTCCCAATTTTTTTTAACCGTTGTAATGTACGTTTTTGGCTCTTTGGCAAAAAAGTTTGCCGACCCCTGGTCTAGTCGGTTTCCACCGCGGGCGCGAGCGGGAAGAATGTTACCTTAACGCTCTACACATGTGAATTGGATGTGGTTTGGACTTTAAATTCAATTTGGATAAGGTAAGAAAACATTGCTTCACTTAATTAGTATTACATCACAGCAACCGAATACATTTTTTTAAACGATTGAAAGAACACTAATTACAATTAATCATCACGCCTTTCCCCCGAAAAGTAGGCAAGGAGAATGAACCGCCACACTACTCTATCCTGACACACCTTTCTAGAACTTCCACTTTCATACAGCAAGTCATACATGCGCGTTGATTCTTGGTAATTTGGTCACGCCAAGTTTTATTCGATCTTTCTGGACTCCGTACTCCATTCATATCGGAAATGTATATACTTTTAACCATTCTTTCATCATCCATACGTTCCATGTGTCCGAGCAAACGCAAAGATCCTTTCAATGTTGTTCATGATACTTCCCTCCGTTCTACATTCCTTCCTGATATCATCATTTGAAATTCCGTCGTACATCGTTTAACCATACATACGTCTAAGAAATTGCAATGAATATTTTCAAAACACTTTTTTTTCTTTTTACAAACACGTTTCGGTTGTGACCCAACCTTTTTGATGTAAAAATATTAAGGTAAAATTGAAAGCGAATATCAAGAGAAAAAAACTATTCTTATAATATTAATTTACAATATTAAATTGGAAGTGAATTTTTGGATTAAATTAAACAATAGTGGTCAAAAAAACAAAATAAATTTCTATTTATACAGATAACTTGTTTTTGGGTACAATTTGGAACCTCTGCACATGAAAATAAACTTTAATACAAATCCAATGTTGAGTATGCTCCCAAATGATTGTGTTTTTTTGATCTTAACAAATTTTCTTAACCAGATAGCCCTAAGATTCAAAATATTAGAAACTAAACTCAATGTGATCATGGTGAATACATAAGTTTCTTTCTATAGTTTGGCTTATACGTCAGAAATCAAAACGTAAAATTAGAACTTAGTAATTTTTAAAAACTCTTTTTTCTCTACAACTCCCTGCATATCAGAGAAAGTAAATGTTAAAGCCGATTAAGCACCTTCTTTCTAAAAAAAAGAAAATCAATTTCATTTTTTAATTCATCTCTCTCTGGACCAAAGAAGAGAGGAAACAGAGGAAAGAGCTCAGGAGATGGAGAGTTAAATTATTAATTACTTAAGAGCTTCATTAATATCCGTCATTATTTCGTGTATTTACAATTTTAAGCGAAGTAACAATTAAAATGATTCTCGAAGAATTACAATTATAATATTTCCCCGAGTTTATTTTATAGATGAATTTTCATATTTTTTAAGACATAGAATCAAAATTAATCATTAAATTAACACATTTATTGTTTAATAAACAATAAAGAAAAACGTCATATAATGCATTAATTATTAACTATCGTTTAAATATATGATATTTTAAATAATGGATTAAATTTGAGAACTACGACAAAAAACATTTTCCGGAAAAACGTTACCCCTACCGAGACTTGAAAACTACTTGAAGAGAGATTACACTCCCTCGCTATCAGATTGGCAGGCGCCAATGTTTGCAACTTGGTTACTGATAAAAGCCTTGCTAATCTAACTACATATAATCAACAAATTATTTTATCTTATAACTAACTAACTAACTCCATCTCCCCCAAAGCGTAGTGAAAAATAATGGGTCGTTACACTATTTTTTCCAGATATACTTTCAAACATAGTGTCATACACGCTCATCGATTTCTCCGACTCCTTTTATGTCTGACATTTAATTTTTGATTGATTCGTAACACGTTTTCCTCGGCCTTCCCCTACTTTTTATTCCATTTGTATAGTCAACTTTATTTACCATTCTTTATTCATGAGATTTTCATTATTTGTTCATTACACATGCATTTACACTGTATTCACTTCTTATATTTAATATATACAAATTAACCATATATTAGCCTAAAACATCAAAATTATTTTTATTGTTTCTTGAACGATGATGTAAAACTCCATATTCAATAATTAATAAGAATAAAAACGTATATTATACGAATGAAAAAGTATTATTATAGCTTATGGAAATGGCCTGTCACTCCTTTCTAAGGCATTATCAAATTTTATGTGTGATACACACAATGCTTTAGAAAAGCGAAATATCTCATTTCCATAAACTATAAATAAAACTTATAGAAAACAGACGTTTTCATTCGTGTATATTTTTTTGAATTCTTCACAATTTATCCTACTTTCATTTTTCGGTAATAAGATGGTAAAATTTAAGGAAATCGAAGTGTCGGGAGAAAAGATAATCCTGACCATAAAACTTTTCGGGAATGATTGGGTTGCAGCACAACATCCCTGTTTAGAGTTAATGTATCAAAAGTAAAAATAGGCGTGTTGTGGTCTAATTTCCGTTAATAAAGGAACAATAATCGAAGATAAATTCACCTGGTCAAATATCATAACTACCAGTAGATTGCACTCCATGATGGTACGCAGACTTTTTATTTGAAAGGCGTTCTGATCTCCGGAGCATTTCCAATTGAAGTGACAGGAAAATGAAACTTCATCTCGTAGTCCGGGATATTCCCGCCACCAAGACGCTGGCGCTGCTGGCGGCACGTCTCCGCATTTTTCATTCCATTGCGCCCCACCCCGGCCGGCGTGCTTCTCGACTGGCGTCAAACTTTGAAACACGTATCATATCGGGATATGAAATATTCTAAACAAATAGTTTCCTATTGACATTATAGAATTTAATACTATGAAGCATTATATCGATACATCCAAAGTTTCTGTATGAAATTTTAAAAAGTCCTTTAGGGTAGAGTCGCAAGATGAAGAAGTGAAGGTCTCAGGTTCGATTTCCGACGATGGCTGTGTGATTTTCACACTTTCTTTGGTCTGGTGTAGAATTAACGTGACAGGCGATATATTAGCTACATATCACATGTTATGACAATCAATAATAATTTAAACGACCTTTTGCATACCTAAAAATTACATATATTATCCGGAAAGAGTAAGTATACATATGATGTTTTCAGTCATAAAATAAATTAAAAAAAAAACTGGATCAGAAACATTGTAATTTGATTAGACAGGCTAGACTTCCTTTGATAAAAATTGCAATCTCAAGTTGTGATAATGAATAAATTTTCTTTTCTCGACCCGCAAACTCTTCTATATATAATACAATTCAAAAATATTTCCTCTTTTTGAAAAATATTAAAAATTACAACACGCAGTATTAGGTTTCAGAAGAAATAACCAGATGCTTTTGCTTCGCACTATAAATGTTTTATTTTAAATTTATCTCTCGTCAAATTCCTTTCTTTATTCAATTTCGATCTCTGTGCTCTCCTGTTCTTCTGTTTCTTCTCGTGAAGTGCACTCCAGAACATGCAAAAGCTTTCGCTCTTATTCTAATAATGTTTAGATCAGCGGTGGGCAACAAATAATTCGGGATTTTATAGACACGCTAATTCTTACAAATACACTTGTTGACATTGAAAGTTTTATTAATTCATACAAGAATTTGTGCGAAAATTTGTTATGTGACATATTGATAAAAATAATTTAAATCGCATCGATTTCTCTGAATCCTCACGTGGCCGATATCCAATATTTGATTTATTTGATCGTGCCACGTTTTCCTCGGTCTTCCTCTATTTCTAGTTCTATTTACATTGTTAACATATACTTTTTACCATTCTTTCGATGTGTTCAAGCCACCTTAATGATCCTTTTATTATTTTGTTTATAACACCATTATTCACAGCGTAGTCACTTCATTTTCATTCAAGTCTCATTTTTACTGCATTAATTCTACTTTCATCCTTATTTCGCCAGTTCCATGCTTCAATTCTATTCACTCGTCATAAATGGAATGGACGCGCGTACATGACACGATGTATGAATGTTGAGAAAGCGAGAGAAATATGTCAGGTAAGAAAAGTGTGGCAGTCTATTATTTCTGCCTACCTCTTCTAGGACACGGAGTGATGGTAAATTAGTTTTTTATTTATTTATTATTTAAATTGCCTCACAAATAAGAAAGAACCAAATAAGTCATGTATCTAAGTGCTGGTATTTAAGAAGGAATAATGTATGACAAATAGTGACATAAGTGCAAACGGTGAGAAATTGGAGCAAGTAAGTAGCATGTTTACATGGGAAGGAAAAATGGAGAAAGACAGTGAGAGAAGAAGTGGTGCTGCAAACAGAAATATATCCAGCGAAGCAAATATGGCAGATGCAGTTCTTGTGCCAACCCTTATGTTTGAAAGTGAAGCTTGGAGGTGTCAAAAGAATGGTGAAAGTAGGATAAATGAAATGTTTGGGAAAATGAAATATGATAGAATACTGAACGACAAAATTAAGTAGAATCAATTTATTGAACGCTAATATTTGGAATTCCATAGTAATATACTTAGGAAAGTGAAAAACTTTGTTTAATCCACCAATTAATAAAAAAATATTATAAAAAAACACGACATGCTTCGAAGGATACCTCCATTGTATTGAATTTGACCATAATTTTGATAAAAATGACACAAAATTTCTACACACAGTTAAATATAGCAATAAATTAAATACACTTGAAAATTTTGAAATCCTCAAGTCGGTGAAATTTGGTGAAAACATTATTAATAATCAGATTCCTCCTTTTACTCCTTTCTCACTAAATACTCCCTCTACATTTAATCTCCCAAGCTCCCATTCTCAAAATGGAAATAATCATTTATTCAACAGATTTTCAATTCCCTAAGTATATTATTATATTAATGTATGGGAAATTTTAAAACGAGCGAATTTGACACAGTGAGTATGAAGGTTTTCTGGTATAAAGCTTTAAAAAGGTTGGTCATCTCTGGGCTAGTCGCTCACCCGATACTAAGTGCGCACCTTCTGAAGAGCTGCTCCGCGTGCTGTAGGGGCCGTGGACCGCTGGCTGCAGGGCTGGCGGCGTATCTGATAGCCTACAAGGAGTGTTCCGCTTGAAATAAAACAATCTCGTCTATCGCATAGCCGGTTACATTTAATAGACAATTTTACATTACAAGTATAATCAGTTTATTTATTTTTTCTTGAACAATGGGTAAAACTACATTTTATTATTAAGTTTCAGTCATAGGGATTGGTTTGCAGCAAATTCATATATGTTTGCTGGTTCTTGGGATGCCACTTACCCCTTTTAATTTGGTCGTTTTTCATTGCATAATTGTATACAATAAGCTATTTAAACTCAATTACTGTACACAATTTTCTATTGATTCTCATGACTTGTGGTGGCGGCTGGTCTATCGTAATTTTTATTGTCACGTGAATTCTACCAAACTAATGACAGCTCGACTATTTTTTCACGCCGTCGTTGCCAGTAATCGAACCCGGCACCTTCGGTGTAGAGTTATAGTTGTTGACATTCTGACACGAAAGCTGCCATGATGTATCATCAAATGTTTGGTAATGCTTTAGCAACATGTCATTCCCATTAAGTATACTAAAACTTCTAGAAAACAGACATTAATAATTAATAATAGTTTGAAATTATTAATTAATTAATGTTCAGGTCATTATTTATATTCGCCCAATCAAAGCAAAAGTTGAATTCAAATAGAAAAACAAATAGTACGGGACTCTGATAGAGATCAATCAAAATTATATTGAATTTGAAATTTAGTTTGTATTTTCCTAATCAATAAGTTGCAATGAAGTAAATTTACTAACGGTCGTCTACTGGAAGGTTCCTCGTAGCAGCCCTGATTGTTGTATTAAACAGCGGAGAGATATAAAGTCTTTGATCTGTGTATCGTTTCTGAATTATTCATGTTTAAAGATAAACAAGAACAATCCACAGGCGGATGAGGGGGACCTTACACCCTATCCCTGAAGGACCCCTTTACCTAGTGCCTCCCGAGCCTGTCATTCTCCTTCTGTGATCCAACTATTACTCATTTACTAGGTGCCTTGCGACTCGCATTCTATGAGCTTATTCTCAATGTCAATTAAAGTATTCAATGAGAATATTGAAAAAATTCTTTCTGTGATCAGTCTTACTTAACAAACATAACAAACAAGCACAGTTCTCTCATTGAGATTGATCATGAAATTAGATGTTTAGCAACTCAGATGGTAGAATTCAGATTACTCCCCTGATCGCCTACGATATGCCCAAATAGTTTTGTAAGTTTTTTTTTTAAATTGCCAGTTTCTACTCCGGCTGATATTTACCCCTATTTAACAACAAATGTCCTCTCCTATACAAACCAACAAAGAGGTGGTTATTCTCTGCACGAAAAGAAAATTCAAGCTTAATTCAACGCACGTGTATTTTTCTGCAGTTTGATATTCATAAAATGAAAAGTAACAAATTATTTCACGTTTGTCTTGATACTAGTTTCAGACGAAATTACGACAAGAGTGAAAGTAGTTCTAAAACCACATCGAGTTATTTTATTATTATTTAACTTCTCATAAGTTTGACAAATTTTTATGAATTAAAACACTATTTTTTCCATTTTTCAGTTTTTTTTTTCGAGTCTTTTTACTATTGAGTTTATATCGTTCTCCCGATGATAAAGGTGTAAGCTTTCGAAACATGTTGAGAAAAATAATCTCAAAAGTGCAAAAAAACAGTTTTTAATTCATCAAAATTAGTCATTATGGAATTCAACAGTGTTAACACCTTAAGTTTATTTAAAATCTCATATATTAATTAATTTCTCTAAAAATGTCATTCAAGAGATCTTGCTTAATTAACGGAAACCTTAATAGAGCTACACTCAGCAAAACAGAAGATTTTCTACAACTGTCCTAAATCATATTGTAACTATAAAATCATAAAGATTTTTGTAAACTGTATTGATCAATCAGTAATCCCGACAATACATTTTTCCTGGCTCAACGGCATACATTTTATAGAGAGCATTTCAGGAGGGAGAACAGTAAGTTTTTAATTGTTGAATGAGTTAACTAGTTTTTAACGTTTTGAAGTTAACTTCAGGGCATTGTAAGATTGCGTCACTTTAACTTTTGTTTTCGAAACATTTTCTTGGAACGTAATTCATAATATTTTATCCTGCGGTATTGAATCACTTGATGCATTTATAAGGCATGAAAATCATGGGCTCAATAATTTCGGTACATATTTATACTCGGAACATTTACTCGTTGAGCGAATAAAAAATATTCTAAAATGTGTATTAATCAAAACTGTATTTTAAAGGTTACTCACACCTCTCATCAATACAATGTGATTCTTGGCAATGTGGAAACATTTTGAGTCTGTGTCGAAGGGATAGGCACCGCGAATCATTTCTAAGACGCTTTCCGCCCGGAAAGAATGTCAGTGCCCGAGTCAGTATGTACGGATACGCAATTTCAAAGTCAAGTATAATATAATTTCATAAAAGCAAACACGATTTGACGAAGGTAGCGCAGACGTCACCCCACACGAGATGAGTTGACGATTAATTAAAAAGCTCTCCGATACTCCCGTCTCTTCGGACCTCCGCGTGATGGCGGATATCAGTGGGAGGTTCTGATGTACATATTTCACGTGCCAGAATTCTAGGTCGGGGGCTTTCAAAACATATAATCGTTTCAATCAGATCATTGTATGTTTAAGCTTTCTGAATCAAAATAAATTCATACAAAAAACTAAATTTTCACAATACATATGAAATAAGTTTAACTTGAAGACTTACAATACTTAGTTACCGAAATATGAAATTAGATTTTTCACTATTGGGCTTATTTATTCCGATAATAATAAGAAAATCCTTATGATCGTTTGGTTTACTTGTTATAATATTAAAACAGCCGTTAATTACTTGGTTATAACGCCTAGGAATGGCTCTATTCATTGTTTGTTCTCTTTTTATTACGTTAATATGGCTAATTAAAAAACTCAAGATAAAATAGTGGAGAGGAAAGGAAGATAAGTTCAAATATATGTAAATGTAGACACATTATTTACGACCCCATTCGTCTCGCTAATTAAAAACCGTTCAGAAACGTTTTTCTTAAGCTCTCAGCTTCATTAGTTCAGTACGTGGGAACGTTCACATTTAAAAGGTTTGTTTGAAATGAGTTCATCTTAAAATATAACGTCCCATCTGCGTTCGAAATCGCATCAAAGGATTTAAAACTAGCATTTCAAAATGTTTGATATTTCATAAAATTCACAATTAACTAAAAAAAGCTTCAAATGTAGATTCGTGTTAAGAAGTTTGATCAATGAATATAACTATTCAATCACAAATATAAATTTGATTCAATTATGATTGTCTGAATAATTTCATACATGGTACTGCACTTTCATGTTCCGAATGTCCAAGCCATTTTATTTTTTGCTTAATCATTTTGTTCATAACCCTATCATCTGATAAATTAGCATAAATACAAAATACCTAAAAATCTTTCAGGTTTTAAATATCTCCCAATTGTTTATAATAATAAACAAAGAATTCATGTACTAAAAACACGTACATAAAAATATGCATGTTACACAGGATCGACAGAGATGGAAACAGATGGAGGAGGCCTACGTCCAGGAAAAGACGGAAACTGGCTGATGATGGTGATATAAAAAAGAGTACGAAGAGAAAAGGGCGTCTTATGTAGAGTCATCAAAACACTCCATTAATAAGATACTCTATTCTTGAATCATCAATGATTCCATAACGTGTTTTCTCTGCATGTGAAGTTAATTATCTGTTGATTGTTGATGAATGAGAGCAATCGTAGTACGATGCGATGCCTCGTAACTGTAGGAAGGTTGGGTGTATTAGCATATATTCTTCTTCTTCTTCCTCAGCCTATTCCCATCCACTCCTGGACAAAAGCCTCCTCCATTTGATTCCATGTCATTCTATCCTGTGCAGACTGCATCCAGGTTATTCCTACGTGTCTGTTTAGATCATCCTTCCACCGTAGTTGCGGTCGCCCTGCACTTCTCTTCGCCGTCCACGGTCTCCAAGTCAGCAGCCTTCTTGTCTGAGCTTCTGGCTACGTGACCCGCCTATTGCCATTTTAGAGTCGCCACCCGGTGGATGATGTCAGTGACCTTTGTTTTTTCTCTCACCGTATCGTTTCTGACTCTGTCTCTTAGGATTATTCCTAACATGGCTCTTTCCATGGCTCTTTGGGTCACTCGCAATTTCTCGGCACTTTTTTTGGACAATGTAACAGTTTCAAGACCATAAGTACCAACTAGCATATTACTTTATTTAAAGCGCGAGTTTGATGCGTATCGCAAAAGGACGGTAGTTGAGTATCAGGAAGTGGAGAAGAGTTGGACGGCCGCCATGGCTGCACTCACACGACACTGGCCAGCTGATCTCAGAGGCGGAGGGGTTACCATTTATTTGAACTTAATTAGCGTATGATTAGTGAACAGTTGTTTGAATTTCCTCATTAAAACACTATGATAGTGATCATTGCTCGTACTTAAATTCATAAATCATTAGGAAATAGAACAAAACAATCCTTGATATAGCCCTTACAATTGTTTTATAAAAATCATGATAATAAATTTCTTTAAAACATATATTTAAGTTAATTTCACTTGATTGTATAACTTCAAACGGTATTAGCATTTCATACGTATCTAAGCCTAACAAACTGCCTGTACGTGCTAGAAGATAGCACCGTACTCCCAAAACTGGTCGAAGCCATAAAATGAAATGAAATTGAACTTAATTTGTGTTAAAAAGCATTTCTTATTTTAAATTATATTTTCATTATTTACAATGGACTTCTATCATTAATACTTTAATTGTATATGTTGGCGAAATACAATTCAAATTGTCGTAATTTGAAGATGAATTTGTGTATAAGCATGTGAACCTCCTCGTATATTGCATTGTGCGCATTTTGAAATGAATGTAATGTCCGCGGACCCCGAAGGTTGTAATAAGATTAACTATGTGACTACAAGTGATGGTACTACAGTGTACATTTCAAAGAGCTCCTGTTCCGCCTGCGAGTGGTAGCAGCGTATAAATAATATTAATTTATGATTCCAACATTCAGAGTGCGATCTCCTCGGGCCGGCCGGACCGCTCGCGAGAGGAATATGTGATCCCCATTATAACTTCACGGGGAAGGAAATACGATTGTAAATCACTGCGGGGGCTTCCTTCATCACCTCCCCTCCTCCCCTCCTCCACTCCTGCCCTCCTCCGTCACCCCACACCGCCCGCCGCTCGCTCTGTATGGCCTCGCAGGAGTCATCTTCGGCGGAGACGTGAGAGGAATATTCACTCCTGGTGCACACCATCTTATTCACAATTACTATTATTTCCTGCACCATCCTGCTACACTCATCTCATTATTCTGCTACGAGTAGGTTACAAATAACGTATAATTTTCTATTCATTTGGAACTCTTTATAATTATGCAAAAATGTATCATACTTAAATCTAAATCCAGTTTGATAATTGAGTTAAATTATCTCTATCGTTTCTTCTGTATTCATTATGTACTGGATTCACATTTGAATAAATATTGTAAAATTGCAGTTAGTATTTTCGCAACATTTTTTGTTTCACTTTATTTAAGGTTATAAGGAATACCATTGTGGAACTCCATTGTTAATTTGAAAGAGACTATTTAACACTGCCAAATCTATTTAATTTATTAAATATTTTTACAACTAAAACCATATAATTTTGTTTACCTCCCCCATTCTCCGAAACATGTTGAAAATATTTTTATATTTTTATTCTATATAAATAAATAAAGTGGATTATACTCGTACTTCAGGTTTTTTTACATCCAAGTTTCGATTGTAACTCAATCTTTTTCAATGTACAAATTTTAAAATTTGTACAGTGTAAAAGGTGGAGCCACAATCGAAACGTCAACAATTTTCTGGCGGATAACGGAGATTTTCGTTGATTGAACAAAGATATATTATACTTGACAGCAGTTTGTGAACAATAAACAAATCTGAAGGGGAAATGAAAATAACAGAAAGGAGCACCTTATGGATAACGGTGAAATCTATATTAGCGAATGAGAGCGTCCTCATTTGACACCAATTAGAGGGGAGTAAAGTAAAGATGTGGCGGTTAGTTAGTTATTTGGTCGGCCTGGACGCGCGCGGACGATTCCGGGTGAGGCTGTAGCCCTTCCGCAAGACTCGGGGTAATAGGCGAGATCCGGAGCATGAAATTCGGGCGAATTCAATTAAAATTGGGGTATGCCGTACCCCGATAGAGTCGCCGTGGGTGGGTGACATTTACCCGGTGATTTAGTCGAGTAATTAATATGGATAACTATAAATATTCAGGCCCCAGCCACCGCCCTCGAGCAGGTCTCACGCTGTTTGGTAACACGCCTAATAACACGTGAAGTGTACACGAAACTTAATAACCGGTCTCCCTCGCGGCGGTGGGATTACTCATTCAATCAGAGGCACATCGCCAGTCTTTTGTGGCGGGCGCGGCGCGGTGGCGAGGACGAGAAGCGCAAGTGCCAGGAGGCAGGAAGTCATCGCAAAGAAAATCGAGAATTCTACGTGTAGCTCTACCCGAACCTTACACCACTCTAAAGTTGACGTAGTGTCCGGGATGAAGTTTAGGTTCATAATTCAAATTTGATTAGATAATGAGCAATCAGGTTTACAATTTAATATTCAAATTTCAATATTATTAACCTGTTAGGTGTCTCAAGCGAGTGTACTCGATCTATCTTGCCATGTTCGGTGGGGCGGGTCATACAAAATAAGCGAGTTAACTCGCTCAAGTTTATCTTATTCTAAAAAATTTCTAGTACGAATTCGAATTATCTTAAATACGGAACACATAGACATATCTAATAGGATGATTAATAATTACTACGATATTACAGTTTATTGATATTGTCAATTTTACAGAGATTTACCTGAAAATTTTGCATGACAATCGACATGTGTTCACAATAAAGTATTGTCAGTTTTTGCGGCAGCAATGTTATTTGTATTACATCTTGCATATTTTTCCGTTGTAGTTTTATTACTGCCTACTTTATAACTTATTATTGTGAATAGTGCAAATAAGAAGTTGTGAAATTTAATAAAGTGTGTTTTCTGTTTGTGTTTGTTTTTTTTTAACAAGATAGTTGTTATTTTGCGAATTTTGTCATTATATCTTTTGGGTCAAAAACATAATTCTGTTAGGTTTTACTTTCGAATAAATTGACGGTCATTCTAAATCAGCCGAACTAATACCATCTGGCATTTAAAAGGTTGATAAGCAAATGTATTATGATCATTTGTACTCACAAAATATTGAAATTACTACTTGTACAATGTTAAAGTCGGTAGTTTCTACACTTGTGCTCTTTTGCTCGGCAGCCACCCTTAAACAATCTCGCGCGACCTTGCGTGCGAGCATCTCCCCTCCCCCCGAGCAGCTCCTCTCCTCAATAGCGGAGTACATCGATATACTAATTAGCCGCCTTCCCTAATCTCGTTTCTTAACCTTGTTTCGCTCGAAATTTTAGACTCTGCATTACTCACACCTACGTACCTCCGACGGCTATAAATTGAACTTTACAAGAAATACTCATGTTCTAGCGCGTAACGTGTTTCCTCGAACACCAATAAATATTTTTATCACGAAATCAAGAAATTAATAAAGAACGTCAATTTCATGCATTTATCACGAATATGGCAAGAATGACCAGTGCTGCATAGTAAATAACGCAAACGAAAATTGAACTTCTTACTTTTAATATGACTAGTGTGTTGCAATCGTGACAAAACGCCCATAGATCGGCTTGAAGTTTGCATTTATTGCCAAAGCCTAGAATTTCTCCAACGTCAAAATCGAATGGTTTATAAAAATAATATAAATTAAGTTTTTCGTCACTTCAAGTTTATAAGGGTTTTCATGAAAGGCGGGTCAGTAACCTTGGTAATTTAATACGAATAAAAACGACTCTTTTTGAGAAATTTTATTGAATTTTATAAGAATGATGCGTTGCTCTTTGCTAATGCATTATCGAATTGTAAATAAATCAGATGCAACGTAAGCAAAACAGAAGCGAGGGTCACACTAACACAAGCCGCGTGTGTCGCAAGCTAAACTTGATCCAAATAAAGGCCGGCAGTGTATTGATTCACTAATTCTCCTCCGCATCTTGGCGCATTTCCCAAAACCGATTATTTAACAATACTCTTATTATATTGTTCTCTGCTTCGTGGCTTGGGAGATTATCAACATCAAATTTGTGAACTGTGCGAGTGATTCCTCTTATTATTTCACGTTAGCATTAAATAATTTGCATCGCTATCCGAAAACAGAGATAATTAAAAATGGTAAATAATAAGTTTGCCTAAGAGCTAGAAGACCTTTGAAGCCAATATAATAATAGAATTAGCAACCTTAAGCCAAAGCATCGAAACCTCGTAGAATGTGCTATAAATTAATATCAGCCAAACTCTGAAAACCTCGCCCCGAGTTGATGTATCCCCCAGAATGTTGATTATAATATCCGCCGGGGGATTAAATTCTCCAAATTGGCGGTGGCTGTGTTAGCGAGATAGAATATATTCCTTAAGAGCGTGAAAGCTTACAAGGAAAGTAACACTTCTCGTAATACTCCACCATTCACTCCGTGAGCAGTTACGTGACAGGCGAGTCATAAAAGCTGGATTCAGTGTCAAGGGCGAGCACTTCGACTTGTTTAGAAATCTGAAATAGAAGTCAGAAATATTTACCCAACGATTTCAAGTTTTCATTGGTTCGCAGTTATTCTCGCGCCCCTTGGGCATGTCGTAAACATCACAAACGGAGTATTATGCTATTCACAATCGAATCGGTAATACAAGATATCTTATTTGTTGCGAGTATTAAGCCATTATAGAAATCTTTCAAATGTCAATAATTAACGACATTAAACTTCAGCATACATAATATACTATAAATGTAATTTTGGACCTAATTGTTTTATTCGATTTCAGAGCTGCTGATTTGTATTTTTTATGCGTGGCATTCTCCTTCTTGTTGTTTCTTTCCTATCGGAGGTTTACAGTATTTAAAAAATGTAATACAGCAGATCTAAACGGGAATGTTTTGATGCAACTGAACCATTGTCAAGGGCTTTCTAGCCATGATTTTCTTATATAATTTATTTCTGACACTTTTTCTGATGTTTTTTGTTTATTTAAATTAGATAATCATTTGCAGCACTTTATATTCCAGTTTCCTGCATTTCATGGTCATGATAGATTATTTTTATTGCCTCATTCACCGTTGTACTCTCCCTCCATTATATCAACATTTTAAATACATCCAACATTCGGTCAAAGCTTTTGTCAAAGTTCATGTTTCCATGCCCTAAAACAAGGTGGGTAGTACGTTTCAACAAACTATTCACATTTGCAATTCGATGGTTTGGTCTCTGTTGAATAGCACAGGTTTGAATAAGCTCTTTCAGGTCATCATTCTTGTTTTTTATACCCTAACTGCGGTCCCATTTATCATTTAGCTAACGTTATGGGCATTTGTATGGATTAATGCCCTCCAGAATATCTTTTAGGATTTTTGTTGTTGATACTGGATTTATTCTCTTATTGCTGATGATTAAATATTTTGTTTTCTTGGTATAAATCTTTAGACCGTGGGCGTTACATGAAAAATTAACGTTAGCAAGTAGATTAAGTAGGCTTTCGGGACTATCTGCAAGAAGAAAAGTGACATCTGTATATCATATATTATTTGTAACTAAGCTATTGGCCTCGGATACCATTTTTGCATCAGTAAGATCTTTCAATATATTTTCAGAATAAATCTTGAAAAGTAAGGGTGACACAATGAAGTCCTGTCGGATCAAATCAAATCAAATCAAATCAAATTAAATCAAATCATATCAAATCAAATCAAATCAAATCAAATCAGTTTATCAACTAAAAGGACATACAAACATGAAAATGTTTAAGGCATCTATTGAGTACAGATAAAATATTATAAAAATACAACATAGTACCAGGAATGCATTAGAGATGGTTCGACATTAGGAAGACAAGATACTTTCTAAAGAGTATTTGTCTCCTGAACGTTCCTTCACTAATATGAAAGACGGCGATCTCCGAGGAGACCGCGTTCAGCAGACTAATTGCTCTTCTTACTGGTGTCACCAGAGGCAGATTGGTTCTGGTAGCCGGTGATTGATCGGTTGGTATCGATATTCTTACTTGCTAAAATTTTGAAGTCGTTCATATTGAACTTTGTAAATTTATTTTTCATAATCAATAAAGTAGGCATTTAGCATTTAAAAACACATTCAACAAAATTATAATCAATTTTGTAATCTTCTTAGTTCACTAAAACATATTATAAAATCCTACAGTTTTTGAATCTCTGCCATATAAAATCAAGCCCCCTTCCCTACGGAGGCAGCGCAATCTGAGAGTTTTCTGGCTTACTCGTAAACCTTTCCGAATTTTCCGTAGTTTGACTGCTTTCTTGGATTTATCTTTTTCGTTCTTCTTGTTATTTCTTAAGATAATATTAGGAACTTAAAACCTGCATTCGGAATAAGTGCATTTCAGCTAAATTGAGATTTTATCTGACTGAGTTCTTGGTAGCTGCCATTTTAAATCATGAGCATTTTTATTTAAACCATTTTAATGACACCTGCGCTTTTTCTATAGGCACTCTAAAAAGGGGAGGATTCAATTAAATACTTTTATAACTAACTAATACAAAACATTTGCAGATACAAAATAAATTCAATGATTATGTTGTTTGTTTCGTAAATCAAATATGGAAAAGTTCTTTCGAGTGCTTTGGGGTAAACAAAATGTTTTTTTTTGTATTTTCTTCTTGTAAAGTATAAATTTTCCACCATATTCATATTTGGCCAGGAAATCGATACAAATGGTTATCTGTGTATAAGGCTGCTAAACATTCATGACACACGTAACGGGAGAGAACAATTGATAACCGGTTTTATCACTCAAAATTCATTAATATTCTACTACTTTGAATCATTGGTCTACTTGCCAATGATAGCGCCAGGAGAAGATTTTTGCCAGAAGCTAATTTTGAGTCTTAACCAAAAATTCAGGTAATTAATAAATTCTCTTTAATATATAATAATAATTTTCTAGTAAAAATATCAAGCTGCAAACTTATCTATCCTCTTCTTTCATCGTGTTAGGTTCCCTATGTGATTATTGGGAGTAGGCGTCTCTGTCCTTGGCAAATAGTTTCACAAGGCTCCTTAAGCCAGTCTGGTCCCCTATACTGTGGAGCCAGGAGATTCGTCTCCTGCCACCTTTTCGACCTCTCTTTCTATAGGGAAACAATAAATTGATTGAAATTTGCCGCTATCCAAAGTTTATTCACCCAAGTAATCATTATTTTTAGAAGACATTTCGTTTTTTTTTAAAGACTAACACCAAAGATTTAAATCAATGATATTAGAATTTATTTTGCAATCTTCAGTGTGAGCAGAAAATCGCTCATTATTATGAAGAAGGAATCTGGTCATGTCCAGGCTCGAACCCAAGTCCCCTTGATCAAAATCCAAGCGTTCTATTCCCTAAGCCACCACCCGATAATTGCTCAATAATAAATTCATTAGGCCGCCAGGTACACCGTCACACACAATGTATTGTGCAAATATAGCTCAGTACAAGCGAGCTATTAATTCTAGCTTAGTTCTGCCCAGCTAGAGCCTTCAATAATGATGGAAGTCTACGACCTCTCTGTATTCGTGATAAGGGTGAGATCCCTTTATTATTGACGTCACAGGTCTGGATAGGAAGCCAACCGAGAAACACCATCACACTCTTATTATCTTCACTAATCTACAATAGCAACACCTGATATTTGATTTTTAAATATCCTCATTATTTATCACAAGAGGCTGTAAGTGTAAACCTAATATTGTTAACGAATACCATAGTTGATTCTCCGAAATATTTTATAATTAATGTAAATATATTTAAATAACTAAAACAAAAATAAGATTAAATGTGATATTAATGGGCCCGGAACAGATCAATAATAACCGAGGGTAGTTGGTTTGAATAAATCGTACATAACATAAGATTTATTCAAATCATAAGACTACATTTTATTAAGTTTGTAAATGAAAAAAAAACAATTTGGTACCACAAAACAACAACAATCTATGATTAAATATCATACGTGTCTATGTTTTTGGCTTCTTTCCTCGATTTACTCGTGTGATCTGTCTTCTCAAACTGTTAATAAAACAACAAAAACAACAAACCATATTAAACCGTTTCTTCGAATGCGTTAGCAGGAAAAATGGACCGTTACACTACTTTGTTATATCCTGACACACACGCCCTTTGGTCAAGCCACGTTTTCCTCGATTCTATACCACTCCGCAATATTTTCACATCGTTAACGTATATTTTTTTTAATTTATGCGTTCCATAGGTCCAAACCAGCGCAATGATCCATTCATGATTTTATTCATAATACTTTCTTTCAAAATTATGAATGGATCGTTAAGATGGTTTTGTCACATTAATAGAATACAAACAAACAAACCATCACGCCGTTTCTCCGCAAGGGTAGGCAGTGAGAATGGCCCGCCACACTACTCTATCCTGGCAAACCCCTCTAGCTTCCTCCACATTCATACAACGAGTCATACACGCACATCGATTCCTCAGACTTCTTACATGACCAACCTTTAAAATTTGATTAATTTGGTCATGCCATGTTTTCCTCGGTCTCCCTCGGCTTCGAACCCCATTTACATCATTAACGTATACTTTCTTAACCATTCTTTCTCCATAAATGCTTTCCATATGTCCGAACGAACGCAGCGATCCTTTCATAATTTTGTTCATAATACCTTCTTCCGCTCTACATTCCTTTCTTATAATCAGCATTTGAGATTCTGTCGTATATCGTTCTAACACACATACGTCTTAGGGACCTCACATCTACCGCATTTATTCTCTTTCTCATCCTTCTTCTGCCAGTTCCATGTTTCGCTTCCATACATTAGGGTTGGATAGAATAAATGAAGAAAATATATAAACGACGTAAACGGAACTAAAAATAAAAAACGTTCAAGAAAAGCGTAGCATGATCAAATTAATCCATTTTTAAATAAAGGCCACGTGAGAAATCGACGTTCGAGCATGACACGATGTGTGAATGTTGAGAGAACGTAGAGCTCTACGATCTATTTCACGACGTCAGCGTGGTCAAGTTTATAAAGATTAACAGACTCGCTGGCTAGGGCACTTGCACCACACGGGGGATCTGAAGCTCCCCAAAAGAGTGTTAAAAAAAATTCAAAATCCAAAATCCCGCAGATTGCCTAGATCGTAGAGCTCTGTGTTGTATCTCCTTCTCCACATCTGACCATCCTTAATGAGTCCGAAGATTCTGCGGAGGATCTTCCTTTCGAAGCAGTTCATCATAGTGAGGGTCCAAGTCTCCGAGACACATGTTAGAACTGTTATAATCAGCGTTTTATACAGTGTGGTTTTGAACCACATTTACTTTCTTAAAATATTACAATGTACTATCTTATCCAGTAATTATTTGCATTCAAAACATGCTCCAATTACTGTTTTACAGTCTAAATTCATCATGATTTTTTACGAGGTACATGCCTCAACCTAAAATACTTAGTAATGTTACATTGAACTTCAAAAATTCATAGTAATTCAGTTGTAAATTTAAATGTTACTGTTTATCATTATGTATTCAACCTCTAAGTTACTTTCTTCCTATCTACATTCCTCCATCATTTGAAATTCTGTCATACATCCTGACAACAATGATATACTCTCGAGGAAGCCCCTGGCAACTGCCGCATGTGGGTAGGTACTATACTAAAGCTGTATGCGCGGCTGAGAGACACCCTTGGCGCCGC
Organism: Lepidostoma basale; assembly: GCA_022606425.2. Taxonomy (NCBI): domain Eukaryota; kingdom Metazoa; phylum Arthropoda; class Insecta; order Trichoptera; family Lepidostomatidae; genus Lepidostoma; species Lepidostoma basale. The sequence continues at coordinate 96,930 of JAHDVF020000248.1, forward strand.
CGTGTTCAATGTCCCTACACATGTGTATACATGCACTCCGCACTAGCCGGGGATATGGTCACGTGTTCAGATCTCCTGGTCCACGTACACTCCACCCGGTGATGCACCGCAGAGTCTCGCCGGTGAAAGAGACTAAAAACTTTATCTCATTGGACATTAGCTTCTTCTTTTTCTTCAGCGTTACAACCCTTGATGAGTCTTAGCCGCCTCCAAGAAACGTCCTCATCCCGTCCTATCTCTGGCCACCACCTCCCAATCTTGCTGCTCCAGGATCCGATAGTCTGCCACGGTACCATCCAACCATCGCAGTCTCGGCCTGCCGACGTTTCATTGCCCTAGATTGCACTAGATTGCAATAATAAATATAATATCATCGGCTGTCCCTCGTGTGCGAGGAAGACTGTCCTTCATGGTTGTAGGTCTACATGTAACTGAAGAGCCCAATCCTGGACCCACAAATTCTGAAGCATCTGAGGCAGGGGAAGGCGCTTGTAATGGAGCCGTCACCGTCTCCCAGTGGTCTCTTCTTTCTCCTCCTTCTCCTCCATGCGATGTCATCTCTGCGCTGTGCTTCAAAGTCTTGCGTGCCTTTATGTACTGTTGTTCTCCACCTAGGTCTGTCTTCTGCAGTCTTTTCCCAGAAATCACAGTCGATGCCAGTTTTTTGTAGGTTTCCTTTAAGGGAGTCCTTAAAGCGTTTCCTCTGACCACCGTGTGAGCCTTTCCCTTGGATAAGCTGAGAGTACATAATCTTCCTTGGGAGTCTTGTCTCAGGCATTCTGACGACGTGACCAGCGCAGTGCAGTAAATATCAAACATGACCCAAGAAGCCTGCAAACATATACAATATATCATGTTGTTTTATATATAAGGATTAAAGAGGATTGGACAGGAATGAGGAGAGATGAGAATGGAAAATGAAGAACGGAATATAAGAGATAATAATGAGGAGAGTTAAGAACCCATTTCAATTAGAGTAGAACATAGATGCTTTTGCTGTTGTGATCGCAAACATTGGGGGAACCTGACACGGTATCTGGGGAAGAAAAAGAGGCGAAATATGTCACATAAAATTCTGAAACATGGATCCAATACAGAAGATATATAAAAGCCCTAGAGCAATACCACTAACGTTGTCTACGTAGAATCTTAAACATGAAATTGCGGGACAAACAGACAAATGAGATCATACTTGCTGAAGTCAAAATGAAGAGAATTGAGTCTGCTGGCCATGTCATTAGAATGCCTGAGATAAAACTCCCGAGGAAAAATATGTAATCTCAACTGACCCAAGGGAAACATTCACTCAGAGATCAGGAGAAATGCTTCAAGGACTCCCTAAAAGCATACCTCTAAAGGACTAACATTGATAGTGAATGCTGGGAAGAAACTGCAGAAGACATACCTAGGTGGAAATAAACAGTCAACAAAGTAATACAGGATATTGAAGCACACCGCAAAAAGGAGGTCGTAGAAAGGATGAAGAGAAAGGTGAGACCATCGGGAGACGGTGGCGTCTCCACTGCCAATGCCTTCCCCTGGCCTAAATGTCTCAGAGTGTGTGGGTCCAGGATTGGGCCCTTTAGACACATGGGGACCCATAACCGTGAAGGACACGAGGGACAGACGATGATGATGATGATGATAAATAAAATTTCTGGAAAACATCAGTTTTCATTCTAGTATTAATGACAACAGTAGTTCTCCCAACACCAAAAGTAGTTCTCCCAACGTATGAAATCTTGCAAGGCTTCTGAAAACCACTCGCATCCGCTGCGGTAACCGAGATGTATTGTAAGTTGCATAGTAGGCGAATAATGTGACGTGCTAATTTCTTCAGAATTCATTAAAATACTCTTATAATAACATCTTTCTTATTCTACACACCATACATAAAACATAAAGTAAGCGCGTGTTACTTAACATTTCGTAATTTAAATTTATCTAAATCTCAAAGAGCTGATTACCGTTCATTTTTAATTTTGATAAAAATGTCAGTCTTCTAGAATTTTTATTCAAAGTTATTGGGAAGTATTTCGCCCTTTTTAAAAATAATTACACATGAAGCCCTATTACATTGAAACATGTCAATCCCTTATTTTATAGTTTTTACTCCCTTATATTTAGTTAACATAATTGTTTAAGAAATAATAAATTACGTTAATTTTGTCTTCGGATTTTAATTGGAGGGTTCTCTAAAAATCTATTTTACTTTGTCTTAAATACAATTGATAAAAAAATAATTATGCGGGAGTTTACTAATCGACATGTAATGATTTTCATGCATTTTATGTAGGTAAAACCGCTAGAAATGTAAACGTAAGGGTGAAGGAACTAGTAACGGTTAGTAACAGAACTAGTAACGGAATAGTAAAGGTTTTTCAAAAAAAAAAACACACATACCTTAAAGATTCCGACCTAAAAATGTTTCACAAAAATTCACCGGTTCTAAAATTAGATAATTTGGAAGCATTAGAAATTAATAATCTACCCTTAATTAAAAATCAAACTAATCTTTCCCGTAGCCCCATTTTAGTCAGGTTCTTCATTGTAAATCATTTTAAATATTCCGATAAAATAAAATAAAATTACTCCCTTATCCGCCACTAAAATCTTAATTAGAAATTCTCTATAATTTTTCCCTAATGATCATGAGTCCCCGTTCTAACATTATTTTGGTCCTCGCGCACACTTCATTCTCTCCTCCATTTTACATTTCTTTCTTCATATTTTTTTCTCTTATTTTATGTTTAGTTTACTCTTTCACCCAAACGTCCGTCCACACGTCGTACCCTATTTATACATGAGGCCGTATTCTTCGTATGCCACACATAATCCTGAGGTAGCGCTACCAAACAAAAAAACGGATTCCCATACTTTGGTATAATTACGCGAAGGTTTACCTGCAAACTAAGCTTCGGGGTCACCGCGACGTCGGCGTCGTGTTGAGCGGTGAGCCCCGAGAGGAGGATGGCAGTGAAACGGATCGCATTTTACGGTCTGAATTTTAAATTCTCATTAAGGACTTTGTGGATTTACAAATTCTTCGCGAGGCTTAAGTCCTTTGTACTATTTGCGTTTTAAATTAACAATAAACAGTCATATTTCATTCGTAATAAACCGTTCCTCGAACAATGTAGGTACGCAGATCCAACCCATATTATTCTTTAACACGTTCTTGCGGCCTACCTGCTAAGCGATGAAGCATTCTAGCGGTGAAATTAAAATCCAATTACATTTTCTGATGAAAATCTAAAATTCATAAAGATAAAGATATCCCTCGGCACATTGTTCATTCACCGGTACCATGTTGGCTATCTGACCAGAGCAAAGCCTAAGCGTTGTATTCTAAAATATTGATGATCTTACTGAAATCTGTTGAGTTTATTTTAAATAATAATTAAATAAAACGATACTATTTACAGCTGAATCCGCTATTGTGTTTATTTCGAAAGCGAGCCTATTGTAACAAGACGCTGTCGATAAAAAGACAAAAGTGAAAAATAAAGGAACTACTCTCAGAAAATAAAGGTTTATTTTAATATTATAATATCTAAAATGTTTAGTTTCTGAGTTATTCGCAGATCAAAATACATATGTATTTAGATATTTTTAATGAATGTCATTATTTAGTAACCACTTGGTTTAGTTGCTGTGACTTTAAGCACACTTCTGCAATAAATTAAGATGAACTTCGACGACCTTCGTGGCAGAGTGGTTACGAGCTCTGACTTCCATGTTGAAGGTCCTGGGTTCGATTCCCGGCGATGGCAGTGTGATTGTTACACTGTCTTTGGTCTGGTGTAGAATTCACGTGACAATAAAATGGCGATAGATTGGCTACCTATCACATGTCACGAGAATCAATATAATAGCTAAAAAATAAAAAAATTACACAGTAATTGGGTCCAAACGACCTGTTGTGTACATAAAAAAAAAAAAAAAAAAAAAGCTTCCATCAAGAGATTTCAGTAAAATCATTGGATTATCTTAATCATTCATTAATTTCTATATACGAGTAAATTATGTCTTTTCAAATGTATATTTTTTTAAATTACAATATCTTTATTTTTTTATATCAGCATCATGTTTTATTATTATTTAATATTATTTATTAGTTCTTACTGTTGAAAAAAATGTTAGTACTTATAACAAATAGTCCAGGTTAATTTTTAAATTTGAATTATTGTATCGAAATTTAATTGCGTTTTTATATTAGTCTTTCTTAGTTTAGTTTTTATCATATTTTTACACCTGAAAATTGATGTATCCTCCGAAACATATCGCGTTTTTAAATATTTTTTTAATAATCAGTGGATTAAATAAAGTTATTATCAATTTCCTAAGTATACTCCAAAAGAAAGATGTTGATGTAATTCATACTTTTTTCGTAAGGTTAACCGATAGATTTCATCGAAATGTGTTTATTTTTTATTAATTTACATCGTTTGAACAAAAATACTGTCTCGTACAAATTAATCATAACCATTCATGAATAAGGCGTGCGTATCTTACCAGAATGCAGCTTTGTCTCTAGCAAAATACTCTGCATTACCATTATTTTGCTAAACGCGAACAGTTTCTATTGAGTTTGCCTGTTTAATTTGTATAAAGAATAATATATTTAAAAAACGTTTATGGGAGTTATTTGTATGGTGTTTCAAAGATGTTCAATCCAACCCTTGCATAGTTCATCTCGCTTGACTAATACCCGCGGGGGGATGCAAGAAGAATAATACGGGTTAAGCAAATGTCCGCATACTGCTTCGGAGAATATATTTGGGATCCCATCGGTAGGCAGGCAAGGCACGGGGAAGGGGCGGATGGGACGAGTATCGGAAGATTTGTAGCGGAAAATTAATTTCACGGCCGCTGAAGCAGCCTAATTGGGTGTTCCGTCGGCTTTTATTAATCGCTAATTTTGGCGGTTTAATTATGAAGAATCAAGAAAATATTTTTAGGTCCTCGCCCAGCAGGCCCCTCGGGCTTGCCAGCTCTGAGCTACCAGCACCGCGCCCGCTTGATTCGTTTAACAGGTGTAAGACAGAATATCTCAATACTTAGGACAGAGCCTTTATGTTTAACGTATTAGAACTTCAATACCATATTTTTATTTATACTAATGAAAACATCCTTTTTCAAGAAGTTTTATTATAATATTAAAAGGGAATGACATGTTTCAAAAATTGGAAATAAATAGACGTGGTGCTGATTTATTCGTATTTTTTAATTTAACTAAGATGTTCATTTATTTTAATATGTTTAACTGCCCATTCCAAAGGAGCAAGGTGGATGGTGCAAGGTAGAAGATGTGGTTAGATGGGGCAGACAACGCAGAAGATACTGGAATGCGCACGTGCAGAGGATGGATCCCACCAGATTCCTGCCGGCAACCGTCCCCCCAGAAGACCGCCAAATAGATGAATGGAAGTTGACCTCCCAGGGGCCAGCCTGATTACAGGAACAGAACAGAGGTATAAAAGAAGCAGAATACAGTTCAAAGTAAATGTTGTTCAAATCTTGACTAGTAAAAACATGTTTTCGTAAGCTTTCTTGAAATTTTTCCATATTTTTCTTATTTTTATTAAAGCAGCGTTGATCTGGATTTTGCTTTGGAAGTTCTGTGATAAGAATGATAAAACCCTAATGTCTGCACACTCGTATAATACCATGTAATTGGTCCTTTTTAATGAAAACCAAACATATATTCTGACGCTTGAATTGGTTGACTGGATACTTTGGAAATAAGTCAAATGAAAATACGTGAAATATTTTAATTGGTTTTCCCATGGAAATCCTTACGGAAGATTAACGAGTGGTGCGTATAACAAGCATCGCTGAAAAGGAGATTTTTCTTCCTTTCGTTTCGAGTGAAATCCCCTAATTGACGGCGCTCATTTGACACTTCCCTTCGGCTGTTCCCGCAAACCCACACCCCTCCCCCCTCCCTTCCCTCCCCACCGCCCCGTGCCTCGCGTATTTCTTACGCGGTCATTAACAAACCATTATTCAAATAGGTACTCAGGAGGAAGGACCACCTAACGAGAAATTCTGGAAAGAGCTCACTCAAAATAATGAAACGCTAATAAATTCACCAACACAGACTGACCCAAGAATCTAGAAGCAATTTCCAGCACTACACACGAGAAATGACCGATACCCGTGTTGTATCTCTTTCAAAACTTGCGTCATTCATAAATTATATATTCTCACATCACAGAACACTTTGTGAATAGTGTTTTTTGAATTTACTGAAAACCATTTGTTTCATAGTACACACAATGATAACATTAATCCTGGCGCAAAATGAAACCCCTTTGTTTGACCCGTTTAATTATAAATTACAAATTCCCGTACACTCGTCCAAAATATTAATTTACTCTCAATTAAATTTGTTATGAAGCAAATAAAATCACATAAGGGAGATTATCTCGGAATAAAAAATATTTACCTGTATTTTTGAAAGTATATTGAACCTTTTTTAAGTAGTGTTCGAAATGTCTTTCGAATAGTGCGAAATCTATATATAACCAAAGATATTAGTTTTAACTCTTAATTAATGGTAAAACATTATAGCATAATTATCACGATAATTTTTAATTAAGTATTTTAATATTCTTCTTCATGTGCCTTGTCGCGTCCCCCCAACGTTGGCGATCACCTCGGCGAACCTGTCCCTGTCCTGCGCCCCTCGGAATTCTGGGCAATCAGTGATGGAGCCACATTTCAAATTCTTCCAGTCAGTTCATTGAGTTGACTTAATAAAATGATATAGTATTTAAATAAAATGATCAAATAAATATTTAAAAGAAAAGGATTGTTTCAACTTGGAGGATGACAAATGTCATTCCAGTGTAAAGGTTTACTGATCCGCTCCAGTTATAAACTCTTGTATCATTTTATAAACCATAAACTAAAAGTTAAAGATTAAAATGGCGAGATGTGGAATTTTTCTCAAAATAGTAATATTATTATATTATATTTAAAATCGTAAATTTGTGGTTATGAACACATTTTAGAGTTTATTTTTATCTTGAATGTATTTCATTCCCATATATATGTATGGAAGGGCATGCTTTCCATATATATTTATGAAACAGAAGATCTCCGTCAATATTTCGAGTCAACGACCATAGCTGACTGTAATAAAGAAATATTATTTTGTATTCCATGAAAGAAATCCTTTTATATCGGGAGTTGTGTTTAGTTTGCCGTCTAACGATGGAAGAGATCGAAGCTGACAAGTGGTCACCAGAATTTCACTTTGTTCCAAGAACTTTTGTATATATTTACGGTTTCCATTAGTAACACTGAAAATAAGTTAATTTATTCTTCATCAAAGTAAAAATATGACTTGACCGATCTCGCTTTAAAGTTAAAACACAATAACTTAAAAATAAATAAATAAATAAAAAGCTTTGTATTATATTTAATCAGGCTATGGTTATTGTAATTGATGCCAACTAGTTTCACTTGGACCCAAGCTTCATCAGGGCAGTATAACTACGTTATAATTGTCTAACCACAAAGTGAGTGCTTCATAGGAAAATTCATAATAACTTAATTTAATATCAACCGGTTTCGAAGCTACCAAATCTTCAAAAGTAAAATCATGATACTAAACTGAGCTGAAGTGGTTGAGTTATTTCCTTGATAAATATACACTTGTATACAAATTAGTCGGCGTTGTGAAAAATTTACTAGTATCAAGTGTGCAGCCGAGTGATCATCCTCGTCTGTAAATGAATATATCAACTAGGTATATGGTAGGTACGGCATCTGTTCAGCCATAGTTAGTATGCTACATCACCCAAATCTGAATCTCAATCGCGAATGATCACTAAACTACGCACTTGATATTATTAAATATCTTTTATGGCAGTGCTTTTGCATTATTAAGAATGAACCAATATTGGCATCGCAATCAGGTGAATAATTATCATATTTAACTAACCAACTAACTAACTCACTGACCATCATGCCGTCTCCCCGAAAGGGTAGGCAGAAAGAATGGACTGTCACACTTTTACTGATGCGGCACTCCATCCTTCTCTTTTCACTCCGCGGGAGACGCGGTGTGATGGGTTGCGAACCTCATCGCCACCAACAGGCATCTCCCGCGCACACTTCGATCGTCCAACACCCACAAAATAAATCTAAAACAAATAATATAAAATATAATGATATAAAATAAAATAACAAAATAAAAATAATTTAACACAAAATGTTCTTTTTAGATGTTGCACATATTGTCTATTTAATTTATGTTCCACGAATCCACCGTTTTTTTTATTTAGCACATAATGTAATAACACATAATGTTTTTTCGATGTTGCACATGTTGACATGGACGATCCGGACTTTTGTGTTTATTTAATTTATGTTACACGTATCCACCGTTTTTTTTTTAATAAGCTGTAATTAGGCACTTAACCAGTAAGAACTTTAAAATAATATTGAAGAAATTATTCAAATTGTCATTGGAACAAATGAAAATTATCATTTTCATATTTAAATAATCATTTTTCAGACACTTATTTTATACTCGTAATTAAAACGAATTAAAACGTCTGTTTTCTAGAAGTTTTATTATAAATTATGGGAATGACGTATTTCGCTTTTCTAAGGCCCTATCAAGTTTGCAAATACTTCAGAAAGGCGAAAGATGTCATTCCCATAAATTATAATTTAACTTCTAGAAAACAGACGTTTTTATTCGTTTTAATTATTAAATATGGAGTTTTACATCTTTGTTCAAGGGACAATAAAAAAACATTTATTTTAATTAATCACCAACACCAGAACGTTTGCATGTATATTTTTTTAAGCTCTTAATTTAAAATTATAATGAAGTTAAGATACTCATCTTCACAAAAAATGGATTTGGAACACACAAATAATAAGCTGCAAACAATTCCATAAAAAAGGGTACAAGTAACTCAAAAACTATAACCAGCCACGCTAACGACATCGTTAAATCGCTAAAACGGATCGGCCCGACTGGAGCGCTCGACTTCTCCTGCTCCGGATATTGTATGATACTCGTATTTCGCCGGGCGATTGTTTTAAATAAACATTTGATCCTCGTGTGCGTTTACGTACTTGGAACTGTCGACTATCGGGGATATTGCGGAATAGTTTTCCTTCATAATCAGTCGTACCTCTCACAACCCAACAATTCATTCAAAATACTAGACACAAACTTAGTATTTTTAATGTCACGTATTCCATTTATTTCGTTCAAATAAAACGTTATTAAACTTTTCCATACCTACTCCTTTTGTAATTACAGATCATATTTTGTTTTTTTTATTAGTCTCATTTGGATTTTTATTAAAATTGCGGAATAATCCCATTGTTATGTTGCTCAGAGATCATTAAATCATTAAAATGACGCTTACTGTTACAAAACACTATTAGAGAATATCACAATTAAATAAATTTCTTTCGAAATTGTCGTGACAGCTATTTCGGTAACCGATTTTAGCATCGTCGGGTATATCAATCGACTAAAGATTCAGTCAATTTATTATTACATTAAAATATTAGCGTTGCAATGAAGTCACCACTGAAACTATCACCTCAGACTCTGTTCCCTTCTCGACTTCCACAACTTTCTGTCATTCGCCACTCTGTGGCATTGACCTCATGCCACTCGTTTGTTGTTATCAGACCATATTGTTTGTAGTCTGGCCGCAGTAGTTTGTGGCTGGTCCTCGTTCGCCCCTCCAGAATCAGTCTGGTCTACCGATCATTCCCTGTCCTCGCTATATGACCGGCTCAAGTCCACTTCAACGAAGCTATTATGCACGCGCCATCGGCAATATTCGTATACCACTTTATTCGGTAATGTTTTGTAAGCTTAAAAGAATAATGAAAGTAAAAACGCATAAGCAATTGTATACTAAATGAATGATCGCCTCGCGCGAGAGGGGGGGGGTGAAGTCTCCGGTTAAGGAGCAATAAGTGACCCTCTCAGGCCCGGGAGAGCGACACCTTGACTTACGTGCGGGTTGCGGTCAAAGTGTTCCAACGGCTATTTCATTAAACATCCGGCAACTCCATCCTGGTTTCTCCATCACTTCTCTACTCAGTACATTGATGCTGTTTAACTATACAAATTACCAACTTCTGAAAATGTTTTATCTGATGATTTTACTTATACAAGTATTATAATTCTGACAACAGATAAAATTTACTGCATTTTTTGAAAATGGTTCATATTTGGAATACCCATTTAATCTGCTTTAGTAATGCAGTAGATTGAACCCAAATCTTATTACAACAAAAATAACAAAAAATCCTTTAGACATGTATATTCAATTTTAATTCTCGTGTTTTTTTAATTACGAGCGATTTCAACAGATTGCTGCAAAAATCTGTTGGAGATGAATCATCCATTGTTTTGGCTGAAACACTATGATACTTCGACATTATTAAATGTTTAAACTACATTAACAACACATCAATAGTTGTTAGAAACATCTTTTGATGCCAACAGAGGTTGGCGAAACAGCAACATCGCGACAATCTCATAAAAATAAATTGTGATACGTAAAATAACAGTGTTTTCAAATTTAAATATTTAATTCTTCTTCTTTTTCGTGTGCCATATCAGGGGTCTCTGGTATTCGCAATTACTTATGGGAAGGGTTCTCTGTCATGTTTCTCTTTTTAACTTATTATCTATCATATTATATAATAAAAAAAATTGCATTATTGTTTAAATTTTCATCATTTCTAACGAAGTTTAACCACGAAATTTCAATAAGCAATATAAATCTATTTTAATCCATTATGTTATCATAACTTAAACACTAAATATATACAGCTTTAATTAACATCTTTAATATTTAAATTATCTTTTCGATATTCCGCATTTTTATAATATTATTAATGATGTGGAGATATTTGATTTCCGTATAATATTTTTTCTGCTTTCAGTTGTTTTTTCACCACAAATATAAAGTATGTACTTAATATGTCTTCATAACCCAAAGGCGAAGGCTGTTTGTGTTACTGGGTACGATATAATATAATATATGAAAGATGTATACGTCTCCGTCCACTTACAATAAACTTGAATGAATCAGTTCGCAGTAACATGTCTCGTCTCCTCGCCGAGAGTAGACCGCTTACCGCGGCTCTTATTTCCGCTTTTTGATTTCCTCCCTCCATCCTCCTCCCTCCCTTCCCCTGCCCCTTCTCCCGCCGCGCTCTTTTCTTTACTCCGGTCCTCTTCAAATGATTCTGTTTTCCAGTCGCGGGGACGTATTTGAAGAAATTTAAAAACAATTTTTCCACCAAGATTATTTTATGAGCGCTAGATGACAACTAATTATTTTTTGTGGATTTTTTTCTCCAAAAGATTTAGGTTAAAATTTGATGTCAATTAGAAATAAAAATTATCTCAAAACATTGAGCATTTGTACTTATAAGTGCCAAAGTGAGTGAGAAAACCCTTCAGATATGACTTTCATGGGGGATGCAAAAGTGAATGCAGACCGAAGCTGTGTTGACCTGATGAAAAAATATACTATCGTATTTATACCTCTTCTTCATTTGCTGATTCCATCCATCACCATCATCAGCCGTCTGTCATCCACTGCTGAACGTAGAACTCTCCCAAAGCACGTCACCGCCCCCTATCCGTTCCCGTCCAATCCTTGACAAAGGCCTCCTCAATTTTATTCCAACACTCTGTCTTGTGCATATCCATCCAGGTAATGCCGCCGTGTCCGTTGAGGTTACCCTTCCATTGTAATTGAGGTCGCTCTATTCTGCATCACTTTTGTCTATTTTTCGTTTGAGCTTCTGACCTTTTATGGCCATTTTACAGCTGCTTTTGTTCTAAATTCTCTCACCGTATCGTTTGAGACTCCAAGACTCTAAGACTTATTCCTGATATTGCTCTATCCATGACTTTTTGGGGCACTCGCTTTTTATGTACGTTTTTAGTATGTTTATTATAACTGTATGCGTTTTATAATATAGTACGAGTATATCGTAAATTACAAATACATAATATAATAATTAGATGATGTTAACACGAGGCTCGAGGAGAGGGTTGAGGAAGTCCTGCTACAGGCAGACAGTCGGAGGTAGGACCGACGTTAAGTTTAAGTACACGTCCTGGCTGGAGCAGTTTACTGGTTCTAGTTAATTGGACCGCCATTGCAAATAATTAATCTCGCTACAGACTCTTCCCACAGAGGCGGCTGGAACTCGAAACAGACAGCATTAAAGGCCGGCCTCCACCGCAACTTAAACTAACTTTAATTACAGCTTTAATGATTCATTATACAGTCTTCTCATTCATTCGTTTGAAGAAACTATTGCAAATAAAATTCATTTTCAGCATGGCAAAATAATATGCTACTATATAATTACTTTTCCAAAAGATTATGACGACTCTCACACACAACTTTCAACTTTAAAAAAGTTTAGTTGCTTCTGTGGTCTTTACGAAAAAAAGACAGAAATCAAATTAGATATATTGGTATAAAGTCCATTGTTTTGACCTTAACACTATGATACTTCCACATTATAAACTTTTAAATTATAAAACATAAAATAAAAACAAAATTGTGATACATAAAAACAAAGTTTTACAATTTAATAGATTATTTATTGTTATGTTGACCCAGAATGTAAAATGCTTGGCTCCTGATCTGGGTGACATGGGTTGAAATCTGCCCTTCTTCAAATTAAGTATTTTTTTCTGTTCACATTGAAGATAAATAATAACTTCTTAAACCATAAACATTCGACCTATAGCATACTAAATTTTAAAGTCTAGTTTAAATTTTAAATATTGAAACAGTTCGGAACCATCATCATTTTTACTAACTAACTAACTAACCATCACGCCGTCTCCCCGAAGGGGTAGGCAGAAAGAATGGACTGCCACACTTTTCTTTCCTGACATACTTCTCTCGCTTCCTCAACATTCATACATCGTGCCATGCACGTGCGTCGATTTCTCTGACTCCTCACATGGCCGACATTCAATATTTGATTTATTTTATAGTACCACGTTTTTCTCGGTCTTCCTCTATTTTTGGTTCCATTAACATCATTAACATATAATTTTTTTTACCATTATTTTATCATTCATTCTTTCCATGTGCCCAAACTTTCTTAATGATCCTTTCATTATTTTGTTCATAATACCATCATTCGCACCGCATTCACTTCTTATATTTTCATTCGACACTCTATCATACACAGAGTATCAACACATTCGTTAAGAGATCTCATTTCAACTGAATTTATTCTACTTTCATCCTTCTTTTGCCAGTTCCATGCTTTGCTTCCATACATAAGGGTCGGTAGAAGAACAAAATATTCGATAACTGCTCAGTATTGTTGGATGGTTAGAGAGGTACGTAGATAAATGTACATTTGCTGAGGGTTGTTCAAGATGTTTGCTTCATTTTTTACTAAAGTGAATAGATAGACGATAATGTGGGATGGTTCAACCTTGGCTAAAGTTTACAGTTTCTATCAAAACAGTTCCCCCCGCTTAAAGTTGTGCAGCTTTTGCACGTAAAGACCCAACCAAGTTTTAGTAAACTAGTTCCGGGATCTAAACTTTTGTGAAGCAGACTCTGAAGGCACCTATCGAGCACTTTTCTCGGCTGATGGAGAGACTACTGATGTTTCCACTCGCCAATGTTAAAGCGTATCTTTACTCCCAGAATAGTTATTCAGCGTCAAATCAAACTACTAGAACGAAACTAACTAACCATCACGACGTTTTTCCGGAGGGATAGACATCTCGATATGATAACTCTCAAGCATCTTCTGTATTCATATATCACAACATGCAGGTACGTTTTAACCTCTATTCTCTCATTCATTCCATATACCTAAACCACCTACCTAAGTGATTTTTTCTTAATTTTAATAAGTATGCAATATTTTTGCCTTACGTATTATTTGGCTTATATTCCTTATTTTATAATTCGGTATTCTACTATTTACAGTTCTCTGCACATTATTCTCAGTGATCTCATTTCTACGTCTTGTATCTTATGTACCGTTTTTGGCAGTTACAATCTTCACTTCTGTACATAATAGTTGGCACTAGGACTCTATTATGTTTTGTAATCTATCCTTTAATGGATATATTTCTATTTGCACAATGGTTACCGCAAACTTAACTAAGATGTAAAAACAAACTATGAGCTATATATTTAGCTTACCTGATCTTCAAACAGCGACGGAATAGATTTTTATTTTGTGGACCAACAAGACTACTGCCACAATTAATACAAATCGCACCGTGAGTGTAAAACCGAAACAAGTGCAAATATACAGTTTGGAGATATGGGAGTTTAAAGACTTCATATTGCTTGGAAAAACTGTTTTTTTTTTTAATAAACCAATGATTTTCGGTTTATAGGTATATTACTTTAAACTAAAAATTATTGGTTTATTAAAAAAAAAACAGTTTTTCTAAGCAATATGAAGTCTTTAAACTCCCATATCTCCAAACTGTATATTTGAACTTGTTTCGGTTTTACACTCACGTCAGTGAAAACGTCAGTTTTCTAGAAGTTTTATCATATTTTATGGGAATGACACGTTTCACCTTTCTAAGGCATTAACAAATGACATTCGATAATTCCTTAGAAGGGCGAAACATTTATTTCGATAAAATATAATAAAACTTCTAGAAAACTCACGTTTTCATTCGTATTAATTATTTAATATGGAGTTTTGCATCATTATTCAAGAAACAATAAATAAGACTACTGCTAACTCAATCATGCTAATCTTGTTTATGTTTCTATCGCTGCATATCTATTACTAGATGTTTGCGACCACCTGCTCGTTTCTGATAGCAAAATAAAAGTCAGTCCACAATATTGGTCTGTCTATGCCAGCAAGCTTGGCAAAACCGGTCGCTCTCAAAATTAACACAACACGTGGAAGTAGTTAATAAAAATATCGTTTTATTTAAATATTATTTGAAATAAAAGTATTTTAGAGAGTGGAAAAGCATCCGAAATCATGTGTTATATAAAGGTACAAAATAATATTACACACTTGTGTACTCGTACTTTGTTTTAACCCTAGAAGCATTATCTATATAAGAGGTACACAAAGCCTAAACATACGTCTCAGAGACGTACACATATAAATGACACTCTGTAGGCAAAAATATACCTATTTTAGGTAAATTATTTTAAGGAAATGTAGGTTAGGAAATAAACTAACAATAAAATCAATGTTATCAATTAAAATACGATCACAGCTCTTTATTATAAAGAAACTTAATATTATTGTTATATTCTCAAACAAAAAAAATGACTTCTGAAAAATCAACTGAAACATATATTTTTTTTATATAAACTATTCAGTATTTTTTTTTTAAATCTTCTTCTTAGGACACACATTAATCACAATCAGACTTTAAGTGACTAGTAATAATTTAAATGCAGTCTACACACACATCAACTTTATGCTCGCTACATACTGACTTTTTACATTTACGGCACACTAATTTTGACATTCTTTTTTTTTGTACGAACAAAATGTGCAATATTTGCGTTTTTTTTGGCTCTGGTTCTTCTGCTTGGTGTTCATTACTTGAATTTGTAGGTTTTATGAGAATTTGACTTATATTGTCTCGTAAAGATCGTTTCAAAGTCGGTGCTTCAAGTCTCTTCTCCATCCAAGGCGTGACCAAATCTGTGCTGAGTCGCTTTATAAATTCTCTTCTGTTCAACGGTTTTTTATTGTTTCTGATCATGTTGGCCACAAATTAGCGTATAATTTACAAAGGTCATGTTTAAAATTCCATAAAATACAGCCATAGGCCATCTATTAGTCTTGCGGCTGCACGACATTGAGGAGCACATTTGGTCGAATGAGTCTACCCCGCCTTTGGTTTGGTTGTAGAACATAATCATGTTAGGTTTACCACTTGAATCATCAATTACTGGATTTTTATCGTACGAGGATGAGAGGTAAACCATATTTGCAGGTTTGGGGCTTATACGATACCAGTGTCAGGGGGCCATCAAAACAGAACATAGAGCTACCAACAGGCCGAGATCTCGAGTTTTTCAATTGTTCTGGGACTTCTCGTTTATTCGATCGTAAAGTGCCCACTATGGTCAAACTATAAGGTTGTTGTAATAAGTTTTTGGCTAGAGGAACAGATGTAAACCAATTGCCGCAGGTTATTTTTCTGTTCGATCGATGAATAGTCGTCGACAATTTCTTCATATAATATTCGCCAAGTGGCATCCCTCCAGTATTTGTGCTCCTGCCTATATATGGATCAGCGTCAATAATATATTTGGAGGTTGCATCACACATCATCGAAAATTTGATGGCGTATTTATCCGGCTAGTTTGGTTCTGTGGTCTACAATAATCTCGTTATCCTCGACTTCAGAAGCCGAATCTCCCAAAGATAAATGATCTTCCTCGTTTAAAATTTGCAAAATATCGCCACTGTCTAAGTTATTAAACCGTGACATATTGTTATCTAAAAAAAACGACAAAGAAAGATATAAAATACACGAAAAATGAACAAAAGTTAAATCGTATAAACTTGTACAAAGTTACACAAAGCCTAAACATACGTCTCGCAGGCGTGCAGTACCTCAATAAGTCAAAAATGGCGGGACATACCTTAACGACACAGGAACCTTCCGCTAGTTCCTATCGGCCACTGAGTTGGCTAAAATGCACGTGGGGCTAGCTTCAACCGTTAAAAAGAGACAAAGAATTTTCGAATACGTGTACGCCTCGCAGGCGTAGATTAGGCTTTTAGGGTTAACACCATATTATTTTGATTTATCGAATCAACCGGTTTTGCTCCCGCTGGAGCTTTTTTTAATCCTCGACGAGGCCCCAGCAGGAATAAAACTGGTTGGTTTGATGAAACAAGATTATATGGTGTAAATAAAGATTATTTTTCTTTTTTAATAATAATCAACCACAATTAAGTGTTTTATCCAAAATAATTCATTTATTTGTCTCATACCTTTTACTCTCGTGTTCATATTGGAATACGAATAGCACCGCATCAGATCAGGTATGCGTCGGGCAAACTATTCCCCTAGTGCGATGTTGTGAGCAGACTATCATGTTATAGAGTAATACTCGTAATTATCTAACGGAGAGGTAATCCGCCCTGGATATCGCGCACAAAGCCTTCAGCCCTCTACTCGTGTTTGTTCCTTGGAGCAACACGATAGGTTCAGACCCACTGCACGTTGCGTGCTACGAGTAGCATACCTGTAATACGATAGTTTTTGCTGGCTCTGAGGAATCATAATTTATTTTTGTTGAAATTACACAGATTTAGAAAATTATTTTTGTATGAAAATATTTTCCTCCTTGAACATACCAACAACCGTGGGTTAGAACAGTTAATTTAAATACATGACTTTTTACATTTTCATTCAACTTACAGACATCTCTAAAAGGGTTTCTAGATGAATTTAAGACGTTTACATTGTGAAATTCAATAATTACCTTTTTATATGAATTACAACACCGTTTTACCACTGTTGTGTTTATTTTTCTTGTTCTCGTTTATATCGTTTAAAAGTTTACATCGTTCTCGATAATGAAGCCTTCGAAATATGAGAAAAATAAACTCAAAAGTGGAAAAACAGTGTTTGAATTCGTAAAGTATTCGTAGAACTATTACAGGAATAAAATGTCACCAGCAGTAAACGACCAAAAAGTTTAACGCGAACCATTAGCGTCTATCACTAGAAGTAGAGGAACCTTTTGACGGTATCAATTAGATTATGAGAATAACATGTTTGTTTCTAAAAATATTCCTCAACTAACTCATTACCTAACCATTGGGTCGTCTTTGCGAAGGAGTAGGCAGAAAGAATGAACAGCCACATTGTTCTATCCTGACATACCTTCTCTCTCTTCCTTACATTCATACAAGGTGTCATGCACGCACATCGATTTCACCAACTTTTTACATGACTTACATTTAATATTTGATTGATTTTATCGTATAACGTTTTCATGTTCCATTTTATTTCAATTTTACCTTTAATGTGTTAATAATAAGTTGTGCTTGTGTTTCACGTTATTTTAGCCTGTGCTCTTTAAATGTTGTCGTTCATTCATTCACAGGTCAGTAATAGTGCAATATATTTTTTTAGAAATAAGAGAAAATCAGAGTACAATACAATCAGAGGTAAAGATATGTTGTGTGTATTGGACTAGAGCACGATGTATGTAAGTAATAAGACGTTGGAACACTGCTGACTTGAGTGGCATCTATTCTGAATTGTACATCATCATCATCATCAATCATCTTTCAGCGGCGCCCATTTCCTAAGTGACTCTGGTCATTGATTTTTCTCCCTATTTTTAATTCCTCAGCTGTCATCGTTACTTTTCAAAACAAACAAAATAAAACAATTTCTGTTTTTAAACTGCTTACTAAAGTTAAATTTATTCTGAGTATGATTTTGAAATGTCCCCTTTACGGCTCGGTGCCCCCACCCCTCCCCCCCGCCTCCAGCCCGCCACTGTGCAGCGTCAATTTATTTCATGGTCCACTTAATACTTTAATAAGAAAATGAACTTTCCAGAAGTTAATGATCAGCAAACACAGGTGCAACTTAGACTGTAAGAATTGTCATTATTAACTTTTAATTTTTTTTAACAAGTAATTTTTGATAAACTTAGTGCGTTAACACTGTGGAATTAGATAGCGACGATATTTTTAATGAATTAAAATTGTGTTTTTTCCACATTTTAGTTAATTTTTCTCAAAACTTTTAGAAGGTTTTTCACCTTCAACTTCGGGAGAACGTATAATTTGTGTCCTCTCGATGATAAGGGAAAAAACCTTCGAAACATGTCGAGAAATATAAACTTGAAAGTGGAAAAAAAAATTATTCATAAAAAGAATCGTCTTAACAAGTCATTTAAAACATATGGTATTCTTTTAAATATTTTATTTACAAAATTTAACATATTTTGTTTAAGATGCTTTACAAGTATTTCTAGACTCTTACATAGATTAAAATGGCTGGAGCAACCCTTTGGGGCGAATGAAACTAGTTACTCTACTTTTTCTTTTCTTGTCTTTTTCATTTTTTTACATTTTTAAATTAAATTTTATCTTTAATCCTTCATTATTACTAATACTACTAGTTTTCTCTTTAACTTATAAAAGTGTAACGTTATTCTTCGGATATATTTAACCTTATGTCAGTTGTTATTTAATATTTTTGGTAGCATGTAATTGGCCTTGTTTTGTTGTATCTGTGTGTTTATATTCATACACTATGATTGCTGTTTGTTACCCTCAATAATAATAATAAAAAATTAAAAAAATAATAAAAAATTAAAATATTAAATCATCGTATTTCGAATAGAGCTGATCCCAAATAACGGGAAACGGCTATGTGCAAGAAGAAGGAGAAATATTCCGAATAAAAATGTTATATAATAAATATTTATTGATAAATATTATGCTACTCTGAAGATAGAAACTTTAACGATCTCCAAAATGTCGGTCTAAGAGGATTACCAATATATACGAATATTAACAATATTCCAAAGAATAAAAATATTTTAGAAATAAATTAAATACTTTGTTATTAATAATAATATTTTTTTTAATAATCGATCCGTTTTTTTTTCATCACACAGTCGCATGGGTTAAAGTGTGGCAGTATATTTTTTCTGTCTACCTCTTCAGGGAGACTGTGTGAAGGTTAGTTAGTTAGTTCGGTTAGTTATCTATTTTATAAATATCTCTTATCGTGCGCCAATCGTATGAGACCTGCAGTCTGTACGGCACGATGCATAGGCATTAGAGAGGTCTCATTCGAGAGGATAATCAGGCGGGTCCCTTGAAAATATTAAATAGTGATCTGAATATTGAATTATTAGATCTCTTTGGTTCCCATTCCTAGATATGATTTACTCTTCCAAAATTTCTGTTTAATTTTTTCCTCCTGTCCTCTCCTGCAAGATTTGGGTTAAATCAAAATTTGATTGTGAAACAAATACAATTTGCACATTTTAGGTTATGGGTCTTTGTGTTCGGCCATTAGTGTCACGGAGATTGTATCCGTCAGGTGTTATGTTGTGCTACAAATAGGATGTCGTGTTCACGGGAGGGAGAGAACTTCCGCCGTGGGCAAACGGAAATACGTAAATAATTCCAAAAAGTGAATGGCGAACATGCTTTAGTTACATTAAATAACAATATTAATTTGTTATACTCGTATTATATAATATTATGTATGAAAAAATCAATAAATCGTGCATCTTAAGGCAAACTATTGAAATTTCAATTTTATTTATTTAAAAATCATCATTATTACAGATTATCCTCAATCATAGTTTAAAGAAAAACGGTACAAGAATAATTAGAAAATAGAAATAAAAACATACAGTACCTACAATAAAAAACACTTTTTTATTTTTTTAAAAGACTAACTCCAGGGATTTAATCAATGGCATTATAATTTATTTTACTATTTTCAATAGTCAAGTCTCTTGGATCCAGGAGCCAGGCGTTTAGCAAAAAACTCTATATTAAATCAAGTAGATTATCAGTAAGAAAAAATTGATAGAGTGGAACAGCTCAATAAATAATTTATTTGAATAGTCCATTGTTTTGGCCGAAACACTATGATACCTTTACATTTTAAACTGTTAATGAATAAACTTTGTTTTTTGTATCACAATTGTATTTTATTTTATTTTACGCGACAGCTGTTTCATCAACCAGCGTTGACATCATCAGGTGTTACAATAATATATCAAATTTTTTATATATTATTGTAACACCTGATGATGTCAACATTGGTTGATGAAACAGCTGTCGCGTAAAATCAAATATAATTGTGATACAAAAAACAAAGTTTATTCATTAACAGTTTAATCATTTATTTTTAAATCAATTAACGAAATATTCCCAAACTTTGATAATAATACCTAATAATATGAAATTAATCTAAATATGTATGCCCTCAATAGCTTCGAAGTAAGCAAACCAATTCAAATTAATGTACTAGTCCTTCATTTCAAAAGGTACGAAAGTATGAAAATTTAAAAGTTGTTTGATGAAATGTTTTTACATATTTATAAGAGATAGCTTCCTTTGAGAATATTATAAAAAAATTGAACATGTTTCGAGAAAATCCTGTTGGTTCTTTCTTGTACAAAATCGAAGCATAATATCCAATTATGCTCTAGGAACTAAATAATAATTCCACGGAGTCAAGTCGGAATAATCGACGTGCGTGCATGGTACGATGTATGAATGTAGAGGAATCCCGAGAGGTATGCCAGGACAAAGCATTGTGGCGATCCATCCTCTCTGTCTACCCCTCCGGCAAAATGGCGTGATGGTTAGTTAGTTAGGAACTAAACAACACTTGATAAAACATATGTTTTTTTTGTCCTTCTCCGGTTCTTGGAAGAATCTGTTAAAATATCAGTTGATGATCGTTCGTGGAGTGCTAGGGGGAAGGGGGGAGGGAAGAAGTCGGAGAATAACTAACATTGGAAAACTTTAGACAGTAAGGAATGTTTCCGTTGTAAGGGGCAGTCTTGTGTTCAATGCAACAAATTTGAGAGTTGTGCGAGTCAGGTGATGGCAGAGCTGCAACAATTAAATGAACAAACTTTGTGCTGAACCAAATATTATACTTGCTATCCAAGAAGTCATACGTATTCAATTAATCTAACTACAGCTCGAATTGCCAGGGGGAAGGGGAGGCGACTAGGAACCCGATGCATTCAGCTTCACATCTCTAACTTAATCTGCTTCTGTAGATTTTCATTAGTTATTTTTATAGTTATTTTCTGTTTATAAGAGATGGGCGAGTGGAGAGGGATATTGAAAGAAGGGTTGGGGCAGGCAACAAAGTGAATGGTGCACTTAAAGTTGTCATCGCAAACAAAAACCTGTCCAAAAAAGCTAGATTGGCAGTGCACAATGGTGTTCTTCTACCGACCCTTATGTATGGAAGCGAAGCATGGAACTGGCAAAAGAAGGATGAAAGTAGAATAAATGCAGTAGAAATGAGATCTCCTGTTGGATACTCTGTGTATGATAGAGTGTCGAATGAAAATATAAGAAGTGAATGCGGTGCGAATGATGGTGTCATGAACAAAATAATGAAATGATCATTAAGATGGTTTGGACATATGGAATGAATGAATGAAGAAAGAATGGTAAAAAAAATATATGTTAATAAATTGAACGAGAAATAGAGGAAGACCGAGGAAAACGTGGCACGATCAAATAAATCAAATATTGAATGTCGGCCATGTGAGGAATCTGAGAAATCGACGCGCGTGCATGACACGATGTATGAATGTTGAGGAAGCGAGAGAAATATGTCAGGAAAGAAAAGTGTGGCAGTCCATTCTTTCTGCCTACGCCTTCGGGGAGACGGCGTGATGGTTAGTTAGTTAGTTAGTTATTTTTCTATTTATTTGTACAATATATCAAACATGGCCTTCGATCACAGAATAGAAAAATTGTGCAAGAGGTTGCTAATTGAGAAAATCAATAGTCGGGAATATGTAATAATATCCGTATAATAACGACACGTTTGTCATGTATCGACCAGTAATTACATTTGTAATGCACTCTTGTGAAATCTCACTGATTATTTTACACAAACTGAATGTATCTGACCGTATAATAAGCGTGGATGGTGGAAACGATTCTCGTAGAATGCTGCTAGTATTACGGAACCACGGCAATGACAAATCATTTTATTCCTGTAACAAGTAAACTATCTCAATTTTATGGATAATATATTTCTTTTAATATTTTCGACATTCACAATATATTCATATACTACACTATTCCTGTAATGGAATGTTTTATCATTCGGTATTTGTTTTGATCCGAAAATAAATGTATCTTATATATTCTGCTACCCTATTTTACTAAAATAATTTTAGAATTTTTAGTTTTTCAGGTTTTTATTGACATTATCGTTGAAAAACATAAAAAATTCCCGAAGTGTAATCAACTTCTGATGCTGTCAAAATGAATCTTCAATTTTGCTGAATTCTTGATTTAAACTGAAAAAATATTTGTATATAAAATTTGTATATCCATAATTCAAATATTTAAATTTGAAACACGTATAACAATTTATTTTTACAAGTTTGTCGCGACAGCTATTTTGTTAAATACTTTCTCAGTGGACGACGACCTTTATGAGTGGTAACGGCCATAATTGCCACACCGAAGGTCGCGGGTTCGAATCCCGGCGAATAAAGTCTTGAAAAAATTTCTCACGCTGTATACGCTCTGATAGTGACTGTAAAAATGGCGATAGACTAGCTCCTTATGACATGTCATTAGAATCGATGGATAAAATAATTGTATTGAGTAATTGGGTTCAAATAACTTCCTATATACAAAAATATGGATAGCATCGGGGAACTACCACATGAATAGCCCAAATGGCACCCCATGAAGCAGAAAAAAAATTGACTTCGATGCTAACCAATCCGTAGGATAGAAACGTATTTTTAACGATATTATGTAGATATTTACGTTTCTAAAAAAATAATAAGAAAGGTTTATTAAAATTAAAATTTTCCGGCCTGTCAATTTTACAACCATTCACGGTTGTAAAATGTTGGCAGCTATAAAAAGTGATTCTCGCAACCGCTCCAATATTATACTTAATCGATTGCTTAACCACAATTTATTTCACAATGGCAACGACCACAAATGATATAACCGCATTTTTTAAATAAAAACTTTTAATGTTTTTAGAAAAAAGTTGCCACCTTTTATCAGATTAAATGTCAGATTGTAAATAAACACACAAAAAAAACTTTTATTTGGTCTTGGGCTCACTTGATGACTTTATATCTTTCAACTCAGTTTACGGCCACATGTGAACTTACTAGATAAAATAAGTCAGCACGTTCCATTTTCAATCGTAAAAATGGGACGTGACCATGTAAGGAGTTGAAGAAATCGACGAACGTGCATAACTTGATCTATGAATGGTTAATTCATTCTGTCTACTCCTACGCAGAAAATGCTACGCGATTAATAAGTTGGGTTTTAATCGTACACACAATAGCAATAAAATAACTCCTAAAAGTCTCCTTCACTACTCTCCATTACTCTGACAGAAGGTGGCAATTCTTCTTCGGCCTTAATCTGAAACAGGAAGTAACTTCCGGAATATTATAACGGAAGGAAAGAGGAGTGAACACGTCTCGGAGGAAGTTATCTCAGAAGATCTCCGGAGAGAAACTTTCAGCAGGCGACATCTTGCGCTAAACATCGAACATCGAACATCCATAAATCTCTCCTCTATCGCTCTAGCATCAAAGCGCTAAGAACATTTACATTTTAAGATTTTCACGGTGTATGCCGAAATTATTTTCGCCTCCATAAATCTTTTAATTTAAAAACATAATATAAGTATACAAGTAAGTTGTAACGTTTTTAATCGTGGATGCTCAGAGGCCAAAGAGTTCCGTTCAAATTATAAATTACGATTCACTTATAAACATCAATTTTCCAGCAGTAAAATGACCGCAAACCATTCAAATGGGATAAATATTTTCACACCTCCGTATGTCGAAAAGCACACCTTCTGTTTTATTCGCTAAATTGTAACAGTTGGTAAAAAAATATCATCATTTAAAATATATAATTTTATAGTATTTTTATTTATTTATTGTTTCTTGAACAATGGTGTCGAACCAAATATTTATTATATTTTGTAGGAATAACATGTTTCGTCTTTCTAAGGCATTATGAAATTACATGTTTGTAAAGTTTTCGAAAATATTGTCTGAATATGAAATAAGTACAAAACTGACCACCGCAATCAAGTAGCTATACACGAAAAGCACTGCTAGTTTCAGAGTAAATGGGGATCTTACAGCCTGGTTTGATATTAGTAAAGGTGTCAAATAGGGTTGCGTAATGTCCCTGTGGTTATTTAATCTATATATGGACAAGTATAGCAAATAGCTGGAAGGGATGGATGAAGGTGCCAAAATGAGCGGAGTGCCAGTAAGCTGTCTCTTGTATGCGGATGACGCTGTCTTACTTCCAGACCACGCATGAACTACAAGTCCTGGCGAATAGTATGTATGAGGTACGCATGCAAAATGATCTGATGATGAATGTGAATAAGTCCAAGGTAATGATTTTTGTAAAATAATAAATAATGACAGTCTGCAACATTAGCGTGAATGGTGAAATTTTGGAGCAAGTATGTAGTTGAGTTCGTGTATTTGGGTAGTATGTTTACAAAATATGGGTGAGTGGAGAGGGATATTGAAAGAAGGGTTGGGGCAGGCAACAAAGTGAATGGTGCACTTAAACTTGTCATCGCAAACAAAAATCTATCCAAAAAAACTAAAATGGCAGTGCACAATGGTGTTCTTGTACCGACCCTTATAATTTTGAATATTAACGAAATCTTTCTGATGTATCTTTTAGTTGATTGTAAGACCTGACGATGCTAGCATCGGTTAGTGAAACAGCTGTCGCGACTTAAATGATCAATCGTGATATTCATACCAATTAACAATGAGTGACGTACCTTGAATAAAACCACCACCGCCAATGTATTTGACGTCTCAGGTTCGTCGTGTCTTCTTTGCTATGGTCGTTCAGTTATACGCGCATATAACTTGTTTCTGTTTTTAAACTAAACTCAGCAGCACTTTTCTACCCTTCTAGTCGCGCGCAATAGTATGCCACAACCATTAACGAAATCTTCCTACGAGCTTTCCATCTGAATACTCGTCTACGGTCGAGTGCATTCCTCTATATTATATATGATAGTTCGTGTCGTTCACTAAATGCATTCAGCAGCGTAGTAGTTATATAATGGGCTGCATATCAATTTGCTCTTTTATACGAGTATAATATTATATGAAGCTGAAAAGAATAAATTTTTGCATTCTAGTCCACTATCAGAATGTCATGGTTTTTACTTGTACCTCAAAGTTCCACGATTCATATAAAAATTAAATAAAAAATGGCAGCCTCATCAGCTTAACAACTTATATGATTATATTTTTTTCATTTTATGCTCGGTGATGAATAAAAATGAAAAAATATATTTATATAAGTCACCGTAATAAATTGCGTCATTACATAATAAAAGCTGACACAGCGAACTTTCTATCGCCTCAGAATTAATAAATGCTGTTTTAACTTATTAACTTAATTTAATTCAGTTTTAAATTAAGTTAAAACGAATTAAGTTCAATAAATGTGCAAAAATCGAAATGTAAGTATTATAATTACATTGAAATGAATGTAATTCACGTGGCAGCAAGGCATTTACTTTGTGAGATAATAATTGAAATGATTTTTGGTATCAAATAAAGTGAGATACAATATTTGATCTTGGCACATACAAAACAAAAGAAAATAAATAATAATTAAATAAAACGATGTTTTTTAACTACTTCCACTAGTTACCAAAACCTGTAATACCAATAGTTAAATTCAGAAAAACTTTACATAAATATTTGAAGATTATTTTTGTATAGAATCATGTTTACCACCCCTGATCTGTATGTATATAAAGGACTTAGTTTACAATAGTGTTACCAGTCTGTCGATGCCAGCGAGCCTGGCGAAACCGGTCGCTGTCTAAATAAAGACAAAAGTGGAAGTAGTTAAAAAACATAGTTTTATTTAATAATTATTTAAAATAAACTTCCATCAAGAGATTTCAGTAAAATCATTTGATTACCTTAAAAGAAAATAACTTTTAAACTATATAAATATCGTCTTACTTAAAAACTTCATCCTATTAATTCCTCCTTGTCCCCTTTTCAGACCACAACAGACCGGTCGACTTATCGTGCTGCAAATTGTATGGAGGCTGCATCCTCCCTGTTTGCAGTCTGCGCCTGCCTATGTTACTGGGCTGTTGTGGCCGGCCTGCTGCACAACTCGCGAACTGGACTGGAGGGAGCGATATTCTGTTGAAGTACCCCGTTGCATTCAGGTATGTCAATCAGAATGATAGTATAAAACGATTTGTTTCAACACGTCTTATCAGATGTTATAAATGTGTAGTACCAATTACAGCTCAAACTATTTTATTTCTCTTCGCCTCTTCCCGTTACTTGGAGCGGGCTTTTTTATATCACTCGGCACCAGATATTTTGTAGGTAGGCATCTTCCCCCTTAAGATCTTCATGTCTCTATTCACATTCGATGTGGTTTGGAATCTTCCTTTCCCTTTCTTTTACTAGTCACGGAATGACATTTTTCACGACATGGTCGTGAGGTTTCCTCATCACGTGACCGTACCATTGGGGCATTGATTCTTATAACTTTGCATTCATAGGCCGAACCTTCAACTACCCCTTACATACAATGTCTTAGTTAAGCATCTTATATTTTAATATAACTCCGCTTGACCATCGCAACATGCGCATTTCTGAAGAGTGCAGTTTCTGTTCTAAGTAAGTAAATCATAAAATAATATGACAAAATATTAAATATTTTTATTATTTATTTTATTATATTTTTTTATATAACATTTTTTAAATTGATGATTAATGTTTTATCGATTGTTTAGTGTTAAAGTCCAATATTTATAAAGTATATTTAAAAAAATATTTAGAAATTTTAATCCTCCATATAAATGTTTATAAAAAAATACAAATAAAGTAAATTTCGTCAGTGCATTAAATTTACGTTTAAAAATTAAAGCTGATTTTATTTGAAGTTACTTACATATGTTCATATTGAACATTTAATTTTAAAATTAAAGAAAAACCCTTTCTCTCTAACTCTACAGTCCTGGGTGGAGCTCGGCCGCCTCTAAAAATGTTCTCCAGCCGACCCTATCCTGAGCTCTCGACTTCCGCTCCTCACGTCTTACTCCCAACAATTGCAGGTCCTCCAGAACACCGTCAAGCTAACGAAGCCGCGGTCTTCCCACGCTGCGTCTTCCATTCGGTCTTGTGAATGTCAACTGTGCGGGTGTTGACAGCTCCTCTATGCACACATGTCCAGCCCATCTAAGCCGTTGGAGTTATAAATTTGACGACGTCCGGTTGGTTGTATAGCTCATAGTTATGCTGGTGTCGCCATATATTGTTTTATTCTCGCGGATTGGGCCAAAAATATTTCTTAGGATTTTATATTTATATATTTTTCAAAAATATTTTCACAATACCCGGCGCATAGGTCACCGATCCATGCATCAACACTGGCCTAAAAAGTGTTTTTTTTTTTATGAATTTTAGATAGTGCTAATCGTGCTAATCGTGGATGAATTTTAGATAATTCTGAGTGCCGTAGTAGCATCTGTTGGCTGAGATGAAGGTTTTTTTTTTCAGAAAAAAGATAACACCAACATATACAAATTGCTACTATATATTCGGAGTATAAGATTTCCATATTATGTTTCACATAATAATAAAATAAAGTAAACTTAAGTAGAATAAATGCAGTAGTACATAGATCTCTTAGACGAATGCGTGGTAAATATGTATATGATAGAGTGTAAAGTGCAGCTATACGAAGTGAATGCAGTGTAAAATAATGAAAGTTTGGACACACGGAAAGAACGAATGAAAACAGAATGGTGAAGAATGTACATATTAACTACGTGAACGGAGCTAGAAATAAAGGAAGGTCGAGAAAAACGCGGCACGATCAAATCAATCAAATATTAAAAGTCACGTGAGGAGAAGACACGATGTATGAATGGGTATTCTGGTGGCGAACTAGGGGATAGAACGCTTGGCTTCTGATCCAGGGTACATGCGAGACGAGAGATAAGTCAGTCTTAATACTCTTGTATTAAAAAATTACAATTACAATTCATTACACAATTTCATAGAATTCGTGATAAGCAGTGCATTAGAAATGGGCCCGCGGTGAGGTCGGTCAGAACATTTTACACCTAAATTTAAAAAAATATATGCTAAAACTAGGTAACCCTCGAGTACCTACTCCCGGGTACCGCGGAATACTAGATCTTAGACGCGAAAGCGAGACGCCGCTCTACACGAGTCTATATTTAGGAGCGGGATGGAAATAGCAGACGTGAAAAACACTTGTGGAAATCCAAAGCTTAGAATGGGACGCCAGCATACAGCGGAGGCTGTATCGAGAGAGGGACAGCTAGCTGGATCGATCCAGCGAAACGTATAGGCAGAATGTACTGCATGTGACGGTGACACGCTTGTGAGGGTATTTATCTTACGAGTACGGCTATTTGCCGCTGCGGCAATGTGATCTCGACCACAATCGCCACTATACGTACATAAGTAAAATTGCTCACGAGTAGTTGCGTACTAAATGTATGAAGTTTCGGTGCATTCACTCTACCGCAGGATCAAAGTGTGAACTGTGGGGATGAACTCTTTCTGCTCATGATTAGTATCTGGCGCGAATGTTTGCCGACAGATGTCAGCCGGTGGTGGATTGGAGTCTCTTGGACTTCTGAGATATATGATCATCACCCTTCATTTTTTAATTAAACTTTATCAATTTTATGTTTCCAATTTGTTACAAATATACACTCTCATTTTCAGCAACTTAATGAATTATTCAAATAAAGCAAAATTAATTACATGGCATATTTTAGCTTAAAATAAACAACCATGATTTTTTAAATAATAAAAAAAAACATTATAACAGACCGGTTTCGCCGGCTTACTGTATGCTTGCATCTTCTGGTACTTACATCAAGACAAGATACTTGAAATAGTTGAAGTCAACTTATCTCTTTATGAAGTATTATTATAAATATTAGTCACATCCGTAATCGCTTTATAATTAAAAAGACTAAAAATAAAGTAAAAACTTTTATCTTCTAAACTAAGGGATAAATTTCCACCCCTACCATTAGCATTTCATATATAAGCCTAACAAACTTTGATGTAGGTACCAGAAGAGCAGCAAACTGCCGAACCCGGTAAGGATATTTTTTTCATATAAAATTATTTTCTTATTTTAAATGAACTTCTACCAAGAAATTTCAATTAAAATCATTAACATTTTAAAAAGCCAACCATAGATAAAATATACAATCTTCATTTATTTTCTCTTTTTGATATATGAGAAATGGTGTGTGAACAGGTAAATCCTTATGCAACCACATCACATTGTATTAAGCACGGAGGTCCTGGAATTTGGACCTAGCATTAATCTACATCTACATATAAATAAAACTCAATGTCCCATCTGTGTGTCTCCTTCTTTCTCGGTGATTCCTCAACAGATCCTTCTGAAACTTGGAGAATGGATTAAGTGGAATTCGGCGGTCGTCATATTTTTGTTATTAATCGAGCTCTAATTAACTTTAAAAATTAATCAATTAATTGAAAATTTTCGTAGTGCAAGCGAATATAGACCTTAATGTTCGTATCACCTGAGTATCAATCATTTGAGTCTATATTCGTTTGACATGGTCTGGAGAGAATTCAGTCTCCATGTAATTTTGTGTAGTGGCAACAATGTGTTTTGCTTTCTGACAGTCCAATATATTGCGTTTTACTTTGGGATGTATAATACTTAATACGTTTTACTTATTACGTACTAAAATAATTGGTTGTTTAATTGGTACAGTCTATTTTATTGGCGTTATTTTAATGTTCATTAATGCAGACAGGTAATTATGCTTCTAAATTTTGGCGAGTATAATTTTTACGCGAGTGTCATTTTGAGGTTATGAACGAAATTTTATTTTTTCGTGTGGCTGAAACTTATTCGTTTCTCTTACGTTCGACGGTGATTACTTAATGATAATCTTCCAATATTAATATGATAAATCAATTGAGCTGTGAGTTATATATTATTATAATTTCCATTTTGACATGATATTAAATATTACTCGCTTGAACGTTTGTGAACATATTTTAATTTGTTTTCTAGAATTCTAGCCGTTCGATTGGTCACGTGGTCTCTGAACTGTCAATCGTGGTCTTTGTACGTCGTAATATTTTGTAAGTATATTTATATTTCTAATTATTAGGTGTACAACTTTGCTTCCGCCGTTTTTTTTTCGAAATTCGAGGCTTTATCGTAAAAAAACTGGTTATACATTTATGATTCAAAGTATTGTCCATCGCTGGCCACTTCTTTCTCCCATCTTTCGGGCAGCATACGAATCCCGCGTTGAAAAAACTGGTCATCTTTTGAAACGATCCACGAATCGATCCAATTTTTTACTTCTTCATAAGACGGGAAGTGCTGGTCAGCTAGGCCGTGTGCCATTGATCGAAACAAGTGATAGTCCGAGGGAGCAACGTCTTGAAAATACGGCGGGTGGGGTAGGACTTCCCATTTTAAAATTTCCAAGTATGTCTTGACCACTTTCGCAACATGGGGTCGAGCATTGTCATGCTGTAAAATCACTTTATCATGTCTCTCGTTGTATTGCGGCCGTTTGTCTTTCAATGCTCGGCTCAAACGCATTAATTGCGTTTTTTATTATTATTTAATTTATTAAAAAAAAAAACAATTGGGTTATATGGTTACATTTTTAGATCTTACTATTAATTATGTATTGTTTCAGATATTTTTTATATTGAGTTGTAGTGAGATTCCTTGTGTCTTTAGGTAGTTCATTGTAAAGTTTCAGTCCATTGTTCAATATCCTCGATAACGATCGCCTGTGATTGTTTCAGTCGGTTTTAACAACTCATAATACACTACGCCGAGCTGGTCCCACCAAATACTGAGCATAACCTTGGAACCGTGAATATTCGGTTTGGCCGTCGACGTGGAAGCATGGCCGGGATATCCCCATGATTTTCTGCGCTTGGGATTATCGTAATGAACCCATTTCTCGTCCCCAGTCATAATGCGATGCAGAAATCCCTTCCGTCTTCGCCTTGCAAGCAGCTGTTCACAAACACACAAACGCCGTTCAACATCTCTCGGCTTCAACTCGTACGGCACCCAATTTCCTTGTTTCTGAATCATTCCCATGACTTTCAGGCATTTTGAAATGGCTGGATGCGTCACTCCCAATGATCCTGCCAATTCTTGTTGCGTTTAATACGAGTCTTGATCAAGTAATGCCTCCAATTCTGCATCTTCGAAAACCTTCTCTCTTCCACCGCCATGCAGGTCTTCGACGTTAAAATCACCGTTCTTGAAGCGTTGAAACCACTCTTGGCACGTTATTTCACAAATAACGGCCTCACCATAGGTATTTGAGAGCATTTGATGAGCCTCAGCCGCAGATTTCTTCATATTAAAGCATAAAATTAAAACCTCCCGCAAATGACGAAAATTTGGCTCGTAAGCTGACATGTTTTATCAGGAATAACTTTATGATGCAGACACAAATCGACTAATATTTCGATGGCGTTATGTTTACAAATACTTAAGCTTATTGTATGACATCTATGATCTATTTATTCCAACTACCACTTACCGCTTTTGCCATCTATTGCAAAACGGCGGAAGCAAAGCTATACACCTAATAATATATATCTTCAAGTTATTCTATTTTGCCGTTGAAATGAATACATATTATATTTCCGCATTACATATTTCAAAGTTATAGTTCTAAATTATATCGAATAGAGAAGAAATTATACATCGTTTTACTTACGTATGTACTTTTAGGTTATGAAGTTTCTGGGATTAAAAATATTCAATGATAATTAAATTGCTTTCAGGTTATTTCAAAGGATGATAGCGAAAATATAAAATTTTGGACGTCGAAGCTCTACAAGAATATAAAGAAACTTGCTTCCGTAAGTTTAATATTTATATTTTGGTATGTACAGGTTTAAATTTTAGATTAATTGGTTTAATTTGTTACATAAGAATATAGACAATTTATATGAAGGAGTCTGGTTGTAATGAATGCTTTTGTAAAAATTTTGTTATTTCTTTAGCACAATCGTAACTGCATTTATTAGCATAGTTTTTGGTATTTAGCAATGTTTCTAAAATCTCCTACTTATAATATTAACACATTTCCAAATGGTCTGATGTTTCCACGCAACTCTTGCGATGCTCGATCAAGAGCCTCGAGTATTTTTTTTAAAATATACTACTTAGTGAACACTTGGAATTCATTAATTGTATGGAAATTGAAAATTTGCCATATGCGCCTCTTCGATGTCCGCCTTATGCCAATTCCAATATTTTATTATTTTATTTCTAGGAAACAATATTAATTAATCAGATCGGAATGGAATCGGTCATATAGCAGGGACAACGGATGATAAGATGCACCCTGGAGTGGCGGGCAAGAAACGGCTACACAAATTCTGGCAGAATTTTGAATGGTATTGCGCTATTTAATTAATGTTATTTAATTATTATGATTTTAATTAGTTATTTAAAATACAATTAATATAACATTTGATGAATTCAAACATAAAGGTGTTTTTTATACGCGTACTTTGGTCAGGGAAATTTTAAAATTACCACAGCAACGATAACAAAGTTCTAATGATATATAATACAATATCGATTTATTCGTTTTACTTACGTGTTATTTTAGGTTATGACGTTAGTTATTTAATTGGTATAATCTATTTTAATAATGTTATTTTAATGTAAAATTATTCTGGCAGGGCGAAAATCTATATCTTTGGGATTAGACATTAAGTTTTGATAAAATAATTCACTAGAGGAGCCTGGTGTGAGAGACCACTGGTCTAATGGAGATATTTTTGTATTGGGATTGAAATTATTTTGTTAATGAGCCATATTGGCGCATCTGCATGTTGCAATTCTACTTTCTTTTCCATTCCACTGAGTAATTCCAGCAGCGCACATACACAAATACACTATGATTTACTTCAGCTGTTTTTGTTTTTCTCTGAAAACAAATGCTGTGATAGGTAAACATATCCTTATATGCAGCATTAGCTGCCTCAGTTGGAAGAGTCCAGTAATATTAACCATTTTTGGCCATTAAATTCTACATTATGCTGAAATTTAAAATATTCAAAATTAATTAAATTGCTTTCAGGTTATTTCATTTGCTCAAGGATGGGGAAGACAACGCAGAAGATAATGGATTGCGCATGTGCAGAGGATGGGGAAAACAACGCAAAAGATACTGGAATGCGCATGTCCAGAAGATGGATCCCACACAAGACATGTTGTTATCTTTATGAACTAATTTGGAATGGTATGTACAGGTTTACATTGGATTAATTGGTTTAATTTGTTACATAATAATATAGACAATTTATGTACCACTGGTCTGATAGAGGGGTGTTTGTTTTATGAAGTTTGGATAAGTCATATAGCCTAGGGATCTACGAGATCTATAAATTAGGGAGATTATTTGAAGAAAGAACCTTCTTGATGTGTAATGCTGACCATTCACGATCGTTGGACTTAGCGCTATTTGAATGATTTTGTAAAAATGTTGTTATATCTTTAGCACAATCGTAACTCCATTTATTAGCATAGTTTTTGGTAGTTATTTTTGCCGTTCAGGTAATGTATCTAAAATCTCCAGCATGTAATAGGTGAGCTATTAACGAAAACGGCGCTATACAAATTAAACAAACAAACAAACCATCATGCCGTTTCCCTGCAGGGGTAGGCAGAGAGAATTGACCGCCACACTACTCTATCCTGGCAAACCTCTTTAGCTTCCTCCACATTTATGTTTCACGCGTCTCCAAAATTTGATTAATTTAATAAATTTGACAAATTAGCTTTATTATTGTTATGCTATAAATACAAAAAGTTAGATGACCACAGTCAATTCTAATCACCAGTGATGGACAGATTAAATTTAATTATGGACAATGGGTAATGAACAACGTCCGGTAATGGACATTTAGTATTGAACGTATTACAAAAACGTTTTTTTTTTGTTTGAATTATTCTTAGCACCACCTCTTTAGGGCACATAGATGTCAGGTAAATATTTTTCCATCTCCATTACTTTATTAAAGGTTCTTTAATCCTTTCCACAATGTCTTCCATTTTGTACCAAATCTAATCGGGACTTTCCGGCCATCTGAAGGTGTTTCCCATAGATAACTGGCCTCCTGACCTGGATGGTTTAGTCTTCCACTTAGTAACTTCCTTCTTCCAGAATACTTTAAGTGGTCGGAAGACAGCAACATCCATCAGCTGCAATATATGTGTGCTATTTGGATACAAGGCAACTACTTCTATTCCATTCTCTGAACAGAAGTCGGAAAGATGGGTAGTTAAATGCGATCCATGGCCGTCCAAAAAGAAAAGGACTGGTAACTGGATTTTGCTCTCATAGAATGTATCACTATACTGATTCATCACCACCCTGATTCTGACCTCCTGATTCCCCAAGTCTCCGGTACTCTATCAGAAATTAGTTTTGGGATATGTTCATAAGCAAACACTATCATCGGTGGTGCTAAAAGACTTGCAGCATTGGCAGTGTGTAAAACCGTAAGGTTTTTTTTTTCATAACCAGGTGTTGATCAACCAGATTTCGGTGACAAAAAAAAAGCACTTTCATCTGCATTAATATCCTGCGAGGGTCTTTCAGTAAATCATTTTTAGAAGAAACCTGACATTACAGATTTAAATTGTCATAAATTAACTTTAATTGCGATGTAAATAAGTATACTCGGTTCTGGACATTATTGTCCATCACTGGTTCGAATTGAAAATCGATAATCAGTAATGAACATTCAAATTTGACAAACTGTACATGTAGCTACATATGAATTTAGTATGATTTCGTATCTACGATTTGTCTACGAAACCCATAATAAGTAATCACTAAGATTTCTACGAATTATTACAAAACATCTACTCACCTCACTAATGAATTCTGCAAAGAAATTAGGAATTTTGCAAATGTCGTTCGCGTGGGGTCGTATATATGTCCGTTCTTTCGCAAAATAATGGCAGATTGGAATGAAATTTATGTCAGTTGACAGAGAAGGATCTATAGTTTATAGTTCAATGTTGAAAGTATGAATAATTTTTCAATATTTCTTATTTTTAAGATTTTTAAAAACTTTTGTCCATAACCGAAGGTCTGTACATTACTGGTGCCGTTACCTTATTCGATGAAGACAAGTGAACAACATTTGTAATACATTCATTGTATGGAAATTGAAAATTTGCCTTATGCGCCTCTTCCGTGTCCGCCTTATGGCAATTCTAATATTTTTCTTTTATTTCTAGGAACCAAACTAATGAATTAAATATCGGTCCAAATTTTTTTAAATTAATTTTGAAAACGTTTAACTCATGGAAGAATGAAAACACGAAGTTTTATGAATCATTTAATATTGCGCATATATTGTTGTATAACATAAAAAATATTATGATATGTTGCCAGACCGGGGACAAGAAGGGTAGAAGAATGAATACAGAAGTAGAGGGAGAGCCCCCGATGCAGAAGGCGCAAGATAGGAAGGATAGGACGCAAGTGGAGAAGTAGGGAGGAGGCCCAGCAGTAGCAGTCGGCAGCACCGACTGTACAAGTAAGTAAATCAATATGACGAAATCTTATATTAAGTTGATATTGTAACCAAAGTATCTATAAAACGCTAGAAAAACTTTATTCGATAATTTACGAACTCTATTTCCAATTCCTTCAACATTAATTTAGTAGCAATTTAACAAACGCGGCTTTGAGTATTTGAAGCCAAATCAAATTTTTCATCTCCGAACGAAGGCCCCTATATTCTCATACATACAGCCTCGCTGGTGATTGGCCGCTGATCTGACTGTTCCAACTCCGGCCGCAGATAATCAATCACGTGTCATATTCGCTTAAGTCTGTTCCTTCGCAATGTTCGCTCGACTTCAACGCCCGCTGCTCCGGTCTCCGTGCCACCGCGCGACCCGAGGAACATTTTATGGAAATTAACGTCTCGCGGTAGATCTACAATAGTCTCCTGTCGGTACTTATTATTGTTTTACTTATCAACTGAGGCAAGGCCGCCTTTACTGTTTGCCGCAACAAGATGCCAATTGTGGATGTTGATGGAATATTAGTTTCTCTTTTCAAATTAAAAAAGTAAGTAACTGTATGTTTCAAATAAAAGTGTGCTTGGAAAAATAATTATGTTAAAATAATTAGATGAAAAATATTATAATTATCGGTAATAACTAGACGAAATATTGAATATTACCTATTTACTTAAGTAAAATGAGTATTTTCATCGGTTTATAAGTATGTAAATAGTTTTGCTGTAAAACCTATATGACCGTGCCTCACTACTAGAGAGATATTACCCGACGTGACGGCGACGTCTCGAGAGATGTATCCTCCATTTCGGGTGACATCTAATCCCCGTCGGCAGCCAACTATCGGGTATTGGCAGCAGCTCTTGTGCCTGTCAGGTAACCGTCACTGTCGATCGGGACTGTGGAGGGGAGGAGACAAACAAAGTCATTTGTCAACTCAAACGGAAAGTACAGAGTTTCCGGCTTGAATGTCACTCGGGAGCTAGTCGGCTGTTGTAGCTGTTGTAGGTGACATTTAATGTAGGACTATATAGAATAACATTTAAAGAACACAACCATTTCATTAATTATTCACGCTTTCGTAGACTTAGGGGCAGCCTCGTTCATTTTATGAGACTGACCCTGTTTAGGTCATACGATGAGAAAACCCCTAGACAATGTCCTGAAAAATTGTCTTTCCGTACCAACTAAGAAGACAGGGAGAAGTAGATCCCGAACCACTTGTCTCACAAATGTGCAGAGGGACATAACGACTCTAGTCTTTTGGGGAAAAGACGCTTTCCAGAGAAATGTGAACTGTGTGACTTTAAATAATAAAACAAATCGCTTAAATAATCGCTTAAATTTAATGAATTTGCCATTCGACAGTCAGCTTGTAAAACATACCCTTTGTATTTTGACACTAAAATGATGATCACATATATATTATCAAAATTATATTATTATAGCTTATATTTTCCAAACTATTTTTCCGGAATATTTAAAAGAAATCATCTTCTACTTATTCAATTATGTAAATTGTTATAATTCGGTGCTGAAGCCAATATTTTACAATGTTTCAACATTATAGATCAGATGCACTGAAAACATTGATAAGATAAAAGAGGTTCGATTTTTTACCTGTAAATAATATGCCACTCCTATTTGAAATTGGTTCAGGTGTCGTCACGAGGCGGCAAATCACTCGCCATTCTAGTATCCTCTCGGCTCCGTGATTATGTGCTGTAATCAATTCAGTTCGATTCAATTTACCATATATATTTCAAATTCAAGCACATCACATATTAATCCAAATCTTTTAAATCTAAATAAGAATATAAGTCAGCAATTTCATTGAAATTAACACACTTGATATAGACTATTCATACAGAACTCTCACTGCCGTAAAGTATGAATGTACCGTAAGTTGGCATGCCAAGGCATCGCAAAGAACTAAGGTTCTATGTAAAAAAAGAAAATGTGTTGCCGTTGTCTCGGACAATATTGCCGGGATCAAAATAAGTAAAATCAATCAAAATGACTGAGTTGAACCATGAATCATTTCATAATTTACAACCAAATGAATGGTTCGTCTTACTGGCAGTCAAGAAAACTTAATAAGAAATCAATTAGGCATAGCCAAGAATAGTAATTTTAATTTGATTGACTGAATACAATCGTTTTATTTGAGTTGTTTGATTCCTGCACCTACTAGCTTATTTGATAGTTATTCGTTTCATACGGTGCCCACACCAGTGTATTAAATTCTAAAAATCTTCTTACTTTTTCGTTCCTAAGAAAGAAACCCAATTTTGTATGGAAGTTCATTCATTAAACTTTAGCATTATAACCATTGGTTCTTAGCTTCCTCCGAGAAACGTCTCCATTATGTCCTATATTTGGCCGCCACCACCACCACCACGGACACCATCCAACCACCAGAATCTCCTTCTCCCTGCCTGGGTATCCATAATGGGTCCGAGAATTCTGCCGATGATTTTCCTTCATCACTTAAGTTAGTGTCCTGACTTCTAAGGCATATGTTAAAACTGCAATTTCTTGGAAGAGACATATTGATATACAGTTAAGAAAGAAAGAACATTTAGGATTAAATCTACCATGAAAATTTCTATCCATTGTGTAAATTTAGTAGATTAAAATAAGCCCTAGTGCATGATGAAAACTTATTTGTTTGACGTTGTATGTTGCTAGATGCGCTAATCACTTCAAACCCTTGAAACTGGAGAGACCGAATAATCATCGGTCACGCCTCGTATTATATTATATATTCGTAAATATTTCGGGTACTTTATTAAACCTGGGTAAAATGAAATTGAGAAAATCATCAAAAATAGATTATGCTTGTGCATATCATCGATTACCCTGTAGAGATAACGTTGCCAACTGGGAATATTTGTATTGATCGCCAATTGTGTTGGTCTGTAACTCTAGCGGTCGCCGGTGATTTAAAACGAATAAAATGAATTGTATTATATTACAAACGCTCTTGAAATAAGCATTCCCTGTTCCTAAAAATACTTGTGCGAATGCCATGCCAGCACTGCCGCAGGGCGGATCTGAAGTCTGCCGTGTACTCGTATTATACCCTCTATGCGCTCCCAACTTGTGTTCATAATGTGAGAGCGAGTTTTATTTTCCTAACTGGAGGCAGTTTAAGACTTTTCTGGAAACTTCAGAGGAACTCCCCGAAGTATGACAGGTATGTTTTCCAACATGAGAAATGTACACCATTTACAACGTTTTATATGGAGGTATCCGGGAACAACATGCGACATATTGATGGATTGAGGGTGGATGTAGCTTTGAATTTTGATATTCGTCGAGATTAATATTGTTTATATATTTTATAATTTTTCCGTTTAATAACGAAGATTTTTGCCCTGGATTATGTTCGTTAAACAAAAATGCGCATGCGCATGTACAATTTCTTTATAAGTTATATCATATTACTTTATTCGTGGTTAAGACGTTAACACTGGCTAATTCCATTGTGTGTCCATTCATATATATACTTAATTCATATATATATTTTTATAAACTCAGTTTTATTTTTCTTACAATACTAGTG
Organism: Lepidostoma basale; assembly: GCA_022606425.2. NCBI lineage: Eukaryota > Metazoa > Arthropoda > Insecta > Trichoptera > Lepidostomatidae > Lepidostoma > Lepidostoma basale. The sequence continues at coordinate 136,909 of JAHDVF020000248.1, forward strand.
CGTAATCAAATGTTCTAGTGCGTAATCACTAAAATATTGGCATAGTAAAATATTTATGTTTTATAAATATAAACAAACGTTTTTAAGATAATCAAATGATTTGACTGAAATCTCTTCATGGAAGTTCATTTTAAATAATAATTAAATAAAACGATGTTTTTTATAACTACTTCCACATTTGTCTTTATTTCGAGAGCGACCAGTTTCAACATTTTAAAAGTTGAATCAGTATTTAATTAAAAGAAGACATATTTCCAAAAAATGTTATCATAGAAAAATGTTTGAATGAAATCTGAACTCTAAATAAAAGCTAGTTCACCTAGTCACCTGCATATTCCCTCCCCCAGTCAGCGCCGCTCCCAAACTCGGATGATGAGAAGTTTATCTTTGTAATAAGTATAGCATGTGGAGTTTTATACAAATTGTACCAAATCGCGGGAGGATGTAAACTCTCGCATGTCTTCTGAATAATTGAGAAAACAATTTCGCTAACCCCCCGAAGCCTTCAAAATGATCGCAATTTAAATATGTACTCAAAGTCGTCAGGCGACACCCGCGGCTGGGCCCCGCCGGGGCGGGCGGGACTCGAATCTAACTTTTCGTTTTGTTTACTTTTTGAGTGATGTGCTAATTAATACTTTGCTGCTTTGAGTGAGCCCGAGTCACATACTATAGACGATCATTAACAAGAGTTCAACAACTTGTTGTTTACATTTATAAAATCTTTAGTCGAACCAAGTAAGCACACATTATTTTAATTAAACACTGTCATCGACCCATACCATCATTGTCATCGAGCTCATAATGACTCATGGAATCGAACCAATAGTAGACACTGCCAGGACCAAGAAAACATTGTTACCCTTTGAGATAGGATACCCGACGAAGAGATTCTCGGATCCTACAAAAATTACAAAGTGAGATTGTCTAAGCAGAGAAGACAATTTCGGAGGGATCAAATCGAGAGAATGGACCCAGTAAGGATTCTTAAGATCTCAATGCACGAGATTACAGGCTGTAGACTATCAGGATGACCACCAAAGAGATGGAGAGAGTCACATGACCAAATTTGATATCCTGTCTTCTTCTTCAAGTGCCCTGTCGGGTCCCCCCCAACGTTGGCGATCACCTCGGCGAACCTGTCCCTGTCCTGCGCCGCTCGGAACAGCTCCTCAACACTTCGGATGCCGGTCCACTCCCTCACGTTTCGCAGCCAGGACATTTGTCTCCTTCCGGGCCCTCGGCGTCCCTCAATTTTTCCCTCCAATATCAGTTGGAGAAGGTGGTACTTTTCCCCACGCAGTATATGACCCAGATATGAGATCTTTCGAACCTTGATAGTTGATAACAATTCCCTGTCAACTCTAGCTCGCATCAGGACTTCGGTATTGGTAACCATGTCTGTCCAGGGAATTCTGAGCATTCGGCGATGGAGCCACATTTCAAATGCTTCCAGTCTGTTCATTGAGTTAACTTTCAGGGTCCAATTTACATAGCATTTGATCATTCTCTGACGGAGTTTCAAGTTTACGTTATCATTGCAGAAGAGTGATTTCATTTTATTAAACGTAGCTCTTTCTGCCTCGATTCTGCATTTTATCTCTACATCTGGGTTAAGAGATTGTGTTAGTATGCTGCCAAGGTATTTACATTTTTCCACCCTTTCAACGTTACGGCCGTTCAAATGCAATACTGATCCACTGTAGTCAAGCCGTCCAAATGTCATCCATTTGGTTTTGCTGATATTTTCACCGGACTCGTCAACAAGATTAAGGAGGTCCTGAAGATCGCTGACACTTTCAGCTAATAAAACAGTGTCGTCGGCATATCTTATAGTGTTTATCATAACGCCATTAATTTTCAGTCTTTTCTCGGTGTTGATGAGGGCTCGTTTAAAAACATAGTCGGAGTAGAGGTTAAATAACAATGGAGAAAGGTTACAACCCTATCTCACACCTCGCAGAATGGTAATTGCGTTAGACTTCTCGTATCCGTGTCTTATGTCGGCTGTTTGGAACCAGTACAGGTTTTTAATAAAATTTAAATCTTTGTTATCAATATTGCACCTGACAAGCATTTTTATTAGGTCACTATGTTTTACCCTGTCAAATGCTTTTTCGTAGTCAATAAAGCATGCGACCACCTCTTTTCTTTGGTCCCGGCAATTTTGTAGCAGTACGTTGATAACTAATACTCGTAGTGCTTCGCGTGTTCCAAACGCGTTCCTGACACCAAACTGAGTATCGTCGAAGTCTTGCTCACATTTACTACGTATTCTGGCATATATTATTTTAATAAATAGTTTCAGGACGTGACTCATGAGACTAATCAATCTGTAGTCTCCACATATTTTAGGATGTTATTCTTTAGGTAACGTCATAAAGGTGGACTTCAGCCAGTCGTGGGGTGTGTTCCCGGTGTCATATATTGCATTTAAAAGTCTCAATAGGTAGTCAATATTGTCATTGTCAATGAGCTTCAACACCTCGACTGGAATGTCGTCTGGGCCGCATGCTTTACGATTGTCTGAGGTCTGTATTGCGTGAAGAACTTCCGATTTTATTATTTTAGGTCCGTACAAATTGGTAGAAACATCAGTATCAGGTCTATTGTCTATAAATACATCATTGATATATTTTTCCTATGTTTGCAAAATATATTTTTCATCCAAAATCAGTTTATTCGAATCGTCAACTAACCATGATGGAGTACTCTTTCTTGATGTGCCTGTCATTTTTTTGAGTTTCTTGTGTAGCTTAAATGTGTTATGGCTACGGCTGTACATTTCTAGTTCATCACACTGTGACCTCATCCACTCCTCTTTAGCCATTTTTATTTCATTTGTTATTGTCCTCTGCAATCGTTTGTATTGTGTCTCATTATTCTTGAATTTACGCCTTTCATCCATCAAGTCCAAGATATGCTCGGTCATTCAATTATTTTTCTTTCTATGTCCATCAGCTTTCAGATGTGCCTTACAATTTTCGGTGATTAGTGTTTTAAATTCATCCCACTGTGTTTGTATTTCTACTGGTGGGTCCTGACGAAGTTGTCTCATCCCATTGTTGATTGCTTGCGATATCGTACTTCTGATAACATCACATTGAATTTTGGATGTGTCTATTCGAATTGATGGTTTAGGCTTTTTTATTTGTTTCAAGCCTATGATATCATATCCTGCCCATATGATATCATGCCCATATCCTGTCTAAATGAATCATATTTTATATTTAAAGGATAATAATATTTATATAAGGATAATATTATTGTAACCCCTAATGATGTCAACATAGGTTGGCAAAACAGCCGTCACGAAAAACAAGATATAATTGTGATACATGAAACAAAGTTTTTTAATTAAACAGTTTATAATGCTAAAGTATCATAGTGTTTCGGCCAAAACAATGGACTATTTAAATAAAACACTTAAGAATAATCACAACCGTTTTATTTTATGCGTCTATTTTATGAACTTCAAATAAGTGAATCAAACTTGTTAATTGAACCAATGAACGATACTTGCAGCCCGATATTTGGCTGTTACCTAGTCGTGGTGTGGTTTCTAAGACTAAACGTCTTAGAAGTACTGACTGGCATTGCGGACATCCTGTAATTAGTATGTCCGAGTCGTGTGCTCGAGGGGTCGGGAGTACACCCTGTCCTACCAGTTCTGGTGGTCCATAAACTGAGTTAGTTAACTTAAGTTATTGCCGGAAGACACTCCAGCTAAGGACTGTTAAGAAATTATTGAGGGTTCTTGCGCAATGAACAGAGAGAAGACAGTGTCACGTATGCTAATCAAATCTCTGTAATACTCCTAGTATGGTACTTCTCCATAACTCTATTGAATTGACAAGAAACATTCTTCTGTTATATTTCTTGTTAAACTTCATCGCGGAATTTGATAGCGGGATAATTAATTAATTCAATGTCATTGGTGATAATGTTTATTTCTTTTAAAATTGTTGTTGATATATTTATTTATGATATTAAAAAAAACTACTTTTAGCTAATAATAGCACTCTATACTATTACGTTAAGTTCGAAAGGCAATTATAAAATTTTCATCAAATTGTACTTGTTAGTTATATTTTAGATGAAATTAAAAATATTTGAAAATTGTTTTAGCCGATTCAAATCAGACACGCGATAAAATTACATCAGCATAGATTTTATTTGAATTTGTAAAATAACACAACTATTAAGAAAATGAGTTCAAAGGAAATTAATTGCAAGAAGGAGGATTTCGATAGTATAGGAGCGAGAGAAGGGGGAGAGGATTTAGTATTTTGAGTCAATATTGGTTCAATATCAACATGGCAGCCGAACATTCTGATCGGAGAATAGAGGAGTGCGATTACATGTAAAGAGAAGTTATCAATATACAACCTTACAGTAACCACGCGATTATACTTATATATATCCACACGCGCACAGGCTCAAGTTTCACTTGAAAATATCGAATTACGTCAAACAATCTCATTTAAATTTAAACAGGGCAATAACAAAATTCCAAATATCTTGATAACGCGAATTATCTAATGAAATATTGGCGTTAAAAGTAACTTGTTCGTATTCTTCACTCTGAAATACGATGAGGTTAGTTCTAATTCTACAAGAAGACCACACAATCATATCATCAATATTTTATAATTATTACATATTTATTTAATTTTCACGGTTTTTTATATAACATCTTTAGAACATTTTGATTGTCAGTTTCCGGCATCCCTGGCGCGCAAATTAGATACCAAGACGTGTGCCCATAGTGGTCCGTGATGTCGCGTAGAGGCACGAGAGACCCGGGCGGGGAGATGGGGGCGCGGGAGGTGTTACGGAGGTGAACGTAAGGGCGGAGAGAGGCGAGTGTAGGATTAAGGAAACAGGCCCTCAATTAATATGTCCTACTTGACATGATCATGATTGAGCTCTTACGAGGATCCTTATGTCTGTGAAAGCGATTTCCTTAGCGTTTTAGACATTTGGAATTTGGAATTTTAACGAGTTGCTACACAAACTATGGGAACAGCTTTAAAAGAAAACTGGAACACAATAGTCATATAAAGTATTAATCTTCCTGTCGAGTCCGCGGGATGAACGGCAAATCAATGTGTGTAGGACGACATGTTTGTAATTAACATATTCATATGCGTATTTCAGGAATGTCGTGCAATAATAAATGTTCTTTGGAATAGAAAGTTAACCACCGCTTACCCGAAGCTGTTATATGCAATCCCTAGATCCATCCCTATTAAATCCCTCCATCTCATTTAATTTATTTTGTATTATTTATTTTCACAGAGCAAAGCATGGTACATAAAAAAAATAATTTCCTCCCATAAAATTATTTCAGACATATCTGTGAGGGTCTGCAAAAGTGAGAAATGGTAGGAAAAATAAGGGAATGAAGGAAAATTTCTTATTTTCCTAGGAAAATAAAGAAAAAAATGAGCATGGAAACTAGGAGCAGAAACACTTCTGTTCTTTTGAATAGAAATTGTTGGGTTTAAGAGTCGGTAAGCGCTCGTGATTCGCCGAGATAGGGGTGGAGGCTAGGGCTCCGGCTGGTGCACTGACAATTGCCGGGCGGGAGATTGACAGTAGAATGCCTCTTCTGGAATCTTCAAAAATCGTTCATTAATTAGAATATTTAGTGTCATGTGGGTCCTAATGAGGCTATCGAGCCCATTCTTAGACTCTGGGATATCTAAAGCAGGAGAAGATGTTAGCAGTGGAACTACCGCCTCCCGACGGTATCTCCTTTCTACTCCTTCTCTCTGCGGCGTCTTTTCTGCACTATGGTGCGAAGTCTTTCGTGCTTTATGTACTGTTATTCTCCATACAGGTCTATCTTCTACAGTATTTACCCAGCATTCACTGTCAATGGACTGACTCCGTTGTAGGTTTCCTTTAGGGTGTTATTGAAACGTTTCCTCTGGTTAGGAATTCTTATAATATGGCCAGCTTAGACTGGTTGTCGCTGAATAATGGCAACCTCGACACTCGTCACAGCAAGTATGTGGTCACTATTCCGTTTGTCCTGCCATTTCACGTTGACATTCAGTATTAACAGATGGCAGATTAAATCATTCCTGTAATAGTTGTTTTAGAACAATGTCAGAGTATAATTACACTCAAAAACTAATAAGAGTTTATAGGTGGCACGCAAAACACAAACATTGAAAGTTGAACTTATACTCAAGTATTACTCAAAGAAACGAAAAAAATCATAATGCAAGCAATGAACTACTGCATAATTAAAAAAACTTGTTATCGGTAGTTGAAGCCAAGTAACAATCAAAATGCGTTAAAAAACATTCATTCAAACAGTTTCAAGTGGCTGCAGAAACACTTTTCTCTCACCTCAGCCTTATGTCTGGCGTATTGCAGATGCATCGTTAAATATTTTCTAAGATTGTCACTATCTCATAGCGGCATTTCATTCGGCTCCAATTTCGCGATATTTAGAAAAACTAAGATCTTGGGTTTAGATTTGTTACGCATTCAGCATGTGAATTTTATTAATATTTCACACAAGTCATTAATTTAAAAATCCCAATCTTACGAGCAATAAGAACAATACACTGCAGTCCAAGTGGTAGCGGAGGGGAGGTAGAGCGAAGGGTAGAGCGAAGGGTAGAGCGGTGGGACGGGCCGGCCGGCGGGGCTGTTGTTAGCGGCCGACTACTAGAGAAGGTTCTGTAATTGCAAATTCAGTTAAGAGGGCACGAGAAGTCAATTTCAATGCAAATTCGTTCCAATTATTCCTTCAGAACTCGGGGCTGGTACTCGCGGCAACTTTGAACGTTTTTACGTGGAATTTTGGATGCTCGAGCTAAATTTGCTCTATTCAATGCCTCAACCTGATTTCCTATTGAAAATGCAAAACATCTCCTCGATTGAACCGAAAAACTTTTAGGAATAAAAAATATAAATGTGCCCATTCTTCCATCGAGATGAAAAGCTATTCCCGCTAAATAGAAACTTGACTTTAAAATATCTAATCGGTATTTGCACCTTGAATAATTATACTCGTTCAATAAAATAGTTTTGAATGCCAAAATACCATCTATCATGACACAGAAAGACTTCCAGTAAGTCCGACTCCCTGGCGTCCTAGAGTGGTTCTCGTGAGTCCCGGGCAATGTGATCACTGACCTTACCATAAGGTCACAGTACATCAAACCAAATGTTGATTTATAAGCGCCTAATTAAATAAAGCAGGTTCCCTCAAAATTTCGAACAGGTAGAAATAATTTTAAAATACGGCGATTCCTTTTGATTTCCATTTGAATAAAAATAACATTTGGAGATGTGTAATCTAAGAGAAGCACCAGGGCAAGGTAAGAGTTAGTCAAATATAGCCTTTCAACTCGATTTGTCTGCTCTTGTATTCAGTATCGGCGAGTGTTTGTTGTTTACTGCAAATATTTGCCTCGCGGCCACCGGCGCTCCGCTCTGGCAGGACGGGCGGCGCGTGATGTTCTAGTGATTTAAGTCGTTCGGAAAATCCAAAATCTTAAATATACCAGAACAATGCAATGTGGCAAAAGATCTGCTAGGTGGACTGCATGCTTCTTATTATTTTTCAATTTGATCGGGTGATCAATTGGCTCGAAATTTAGCTCCTCGTGCGATGCGTAAGACCGGCTGTATCGCCATATTTTGGGTGGTCGACCAGGTGGACGTTGCCGTTGCCCTACTGGTATCCCATTTGCAGAAGTGTATATGATTCTGTAAGTGTTCATACGATTTACACGGTCTCGTCAGAATCGTCTCCTCGTTTTGCTTGATCTCACGTTATTCTCAGATGCAAAAGGGGGAGGAGATTAGCAGCGAGGTAAGCCTGAGGTAAAAAAGCGTGAGAGAGCGAGGTAAGATTAGGCAGCCTGAGGTAAAAAACAGCCATCGCTCACAGATCAAAAAATACACCCTCGGACACTGGACTACATGCTTATAAGTGTCGCAGAGTAAAAGTGTATACATGATTCGTCAATTTAGTAAATGATCCATTGTTCCAGTTAATGAACCTCGTTGGCACCGGCTGGCATTCAATTTAATCTCTTGAATGTCCCGTTGAATGCACTACTGAATTACGGAAAGTGTGGATTGCCACAGTGTTCTATCCTGGCATACTCTCTCGCCACTTAAAAATGCATACATCTTGTCAGGCACGCAAGTGTCTTTGACATTTAAAACTCGATTAATTTAATTGTACCTCATTTTCTTCAGTCTACATTTATTTCGTGTTCCGTCAACATTTGAACGCATCAATATCAAAGAATATTTTCACCTCATTCTTCCTACAGTCATTCTTTTTATGTCCCCAAATCATATCGATGAACCTACTATTCCATTGATCATCATATTTTCATTCACTTCTAATTTATGACAGCCGATGATTCATTTAACTTCATATTGCATGAAGATTTACTCTAATCTCATGTCCACCCCATTAACTCTGTTTCAATCCTTTTTTGCATTTACATGCTTCACTTCTATGTATAGAATTGGTACAAGAACACCATTGTGGGGTACCGTCATAGCTTTTCAGATTTACTTTTGTTTGAGATGACAACTTAACCGTCGCGTTGCCATGTGGTAAATTGAGTTTCCACTGCCAATTTAAAGTTGATTTTCTTAAAACCTATGGACCCTAATATTATAAAAAAAATTGTAATCCTCCATTGAAGTGTTCTCAATATTTCGTAATAAAAAAAAAGCAAAAAATTACTTCCTTCATCCCAAAAAAAAATATTTTCTAAGACTGCCCTCACCTTCATTCGTGTTAAGGTAGAATTTGTTTTGCTAATATTTACAACTTTATCAAAAGTGACAAATACTTACTCGCTGTTTTGAACGTATTTGAATTATATCTTTGGCTTTTTCAATATGTACGTAATAATACCGACTGTAGACGGAAACGCAGGACGTAACTTAATAATATCAGAACTGTGAAAATATTAACACTTTACCAAAAGGGACAAATATTAATACGTACTCGTTGTCTTGAACGTACTATACATTTTGCCTAGGTGCCTTTATCATACGTAAAATCTCGTAAAGTCTAGCCGCGCCGGCCGCCGCGCGCGCTTGTCTTTACTTGCGTGTCCAGTCATTCGTATGCTATGACGCATTACATATCAGAAATCGCATGGTTCCAGAAAAAAATTAATAATGATATGTTTTTCAAATAATCCATGTATGTTATAGATATCGATCTATTCCTAATGAAATTCCCTACAAGATGACATAAATTAAATTTTGATTCATCTAGTCATATGCTTGATATTTAGATAAAGTTAGCGGTAAACTGAACTTACCACATGGGAGCAAGCGTTTTGTTTTGAACACGGTACGTTAAGGGTTAAAGCACACCATTTACTTAGTTTCTTGCCCCAACTCTTCAAACACTAGACAAATGACACGTTACAAGAGAAAAATAATTAAATTGTTCACGCTTCAAAACTCTCCTTAATTAAAATGGATTATTTACAGATAGGTGGTCTTCGAAATAGATCTCTTTACTCTTTATATGCATCTATTACAAATATGTGACCGCCTATTGATAAAGGCAGCAAATATGTGTGTTTCCTTTGATTTTATTTTTTACAGTGGTGTAATAATTTATTATATATCCAAATAATGACAATCATAATCTGACTTGGAAATGCAATTCAGCTTGCTTCTAAGAAATAACACAGAATTCTAACTGTTACTGTTAGGAGAACAAATCTCTCTAATTCTTTCATGACAGATCACATCCTCTTAATCCGAGAGAAGTATCAGCCGGCTCTAATGGATTATCTCTGAGATAATATGTAACTTATTTAAAGGAAGATTCCTATCAGTATTAAACAGTTAAATCTGTTATTCGGTCGAGACTCGTGCTTTACTAACAAGTTACAGTTTAAATACACACAAAACTGGAGTGAATGTAAATGAAAGTCAGGTAAACAGTAATACTCGGCAGTCCGTTATTCTACAAAGTCAAATGAATGGACCTTCCTCGGGAGATGAATATTGAAATGTCTCGCCCCGCCCCCGCCCCGTTAGAGCCGCGGTACCGAGTACGTAAATACATATATACTTATATGTTTTGTTGGCAGCAATACGTTTGATGTGTTTTTGGGTAACACCGTGTGATAACTCCTTCTCGACCGACGTTTCGGAGATCGTTGCAGTCTCCATCTTCAGGGTAATGAATGTGATATGTGTTGTGTCTGCTAAACTACTTCACCGTTGTACCATGTCGCCGGCAGTGTGTAGATGGAGACTGCAACGATCTCCGAAACGTCGGTCGAGAAGGAGTTATCACACGGTGTTACCCAAAAACACATCAAACTTATATGTTTTGGGTGATTTTGGGTAACACCGTGTGATTTCTCCTTCTCGACCGACGTTTCGGGGATCGTTGCAGTCTTCATCTTCAGGGTAATGTGGTGGTGGTAAGTTTATTACCACCACCACATTCCAATACCACCACCACATTACCCTGAAGATGAAGACTGCAACGATTTCCGAAACGTCGGTCGAAAAGGAGAAATCACACGGCGTTACCCAAAATTACACAAAACATGGATTAATTGTATCTCAATAGAGACGAATATACAAATTGGAAACAGAATATGGTGATCGAGGTGTTTACAGGACTTATGACCTGCCATTGGTTGGGTTATACAACTTGTAATACAACATTCCCCATTCCACCCTTCTTACGACCACCATGTCTGACAATTTTTTGGAAGTTGTATATATGTTAATATGTAACACCAAACTTCACATGTTAGTTTCAATCTACACACTAGCGTCATCTATGAAGATTGGATTTAAGCATTAAGCAGGAGATCTTTTTATTAAGGCAATGTGAAAGGCTACCGCCATTAACGTATTGCTAGATAACGCCTGGAGATGTCACTCCAATTTACATGCTAACTTGGACCAGTTTTTGTTTTTACTACATTTTGAATGAATACTGGATTTTACCCATTGCGGGTGTATACAAATACTTGTAGACGAATAAAATCCAGTATTCGTCTACAAGTATTTGTATACATTCAAAATGTTGCTAACCGTGAAAATCTACGCAATTATTGAAATATTTATAGGTCTTCGTCTTTTTCACTTTAATGATTAGAAGATGCCCCTCCTGCAGCATTCAGCGACCAGTACGGGAAAATCTTTTCACTGCCAGTATTCGAAAACTACTTAAATGATATTCCAGACTTGTGTGACAGCTATAATTATACCCGCGCAATGAAATATTCATTAAGTACCAGTGCATCAACTCGGGGTGCATTTAATAATACTGTAGCAGGCCAAAATTTCCATTCAAATGTTTATATTCGCTTCAAAATTAATAAATATATATTTTGTCAAGATAATATAAAAAAAAGTTGTCGAAAAAAAGACAATCAGTAGAAGTCCTTAATAAAAAAACACCATTATTTAAAAATAACTTTCATTAAGAGATTTCAATAAAATCATTAGATTATCACAACAAAGAGAGACCTTATTTATAAATTTAAATACACATATATTCACATTCGTAGAAGATTTTCAGATAATAAAATTGATAACATGAAAGTTCAGTAGACCGTTATTAAGAACTAGTCGACCACAGCACTGGGGTAAAATCAATCCTTTCATCGAAGTGTCTACATTTTTGCAATTCAAAGAGTCCCCTCAGCAAAAACGCACTGCTTGGGTCGGCACGTAACTCCGTCGCGCGTATCTCCCGCCTTAAGTATTTATTTTCCGAAAACCTTTTACTCTCAGACTTTCCTAAATCAACATTGCTCAAATCAGGTCGAAAGAGTTTGTGATATTCGCGACCACATCCTAGGTGCAACCCCCCTCTCTTGCCATTGTCTCGCCCACTCCTCCGGTAGACCCAACATAACATCCTCGCGGGGCTCAGAGCAAGATCGGTACGCATGGTGCCCTCCGGAATCAAAATTTTTCTTTCTAATGTCGGAGTAAAATTTTCAGCCAAACATATCACGTGCTGACCTGGCTATGGATGCTAACTTCTTGGTTCGAAATCAAGAAATCGTGAAAAACAAATTTCTTAATCCTGTATTTATTTTACATAAACTGACGGAAGGAAAATTTGGGAGTTTTGTGCACTATTCTGAATATTTGCTTTGTAAATTTAAATAAATGAAGACTATTTATTTTAAAATAATGTATGTAGATACCTAGCATTTGAAAAAAACTAATTAACTTACTACAACCACACGATTTTTCGTGGATATACAGGTAAGTTGGATTTTAATGGATTTCAGTCAAATGTAGATTAATCGAATCGTACGCTTGTTGTAGTCACACCCAGCCTTACTTTATTGTTTCAATAATATTTTTTGCATTGAATCATCTCAATATAACAAATAAAATGTGATATTTTTAATGTTCCCGGAAGAGGTCAGACTTCCCTACCGCCTCCTGACTAGCGACCAGCGGCCTGCCTACTCGACCTCACCATACCCAGCCCAGCTCGCGGTCATCAAATAGAAATGTGCCGACACATGTGACTCGAAGAACTCCACCCGATCGATCCGGGTCTATCTCCGGCTCCGGCCCGTTCCAACATCCGCACGAGCCGTGAAGTGCTCTCCTCCCCTTATAAAGTCAATTCTAACGGCTATTGAACGAAGAAATACGATTTATGTTACAAGAATGAACCACTTCGGAATCTAGACGAAATCACGCATTTGCTTTCTGTATTTCATCTTTAGAAATAAAAATAGAGAGTCGTCATATAAAAGAGTCTTTACAAGCGTGATCGTACGAACAGTTAGACGCTACCTGTCCACGAAGCCTTTCAGAATCACGAGTACTCTGCCGCAGTACGCTCTGCCGGCGCGCTCTGTGCTCACCAATATAAAGATAGATTCACGACCATGATTCGTTATGTATTTTTATTTTTAATATAAATGAGATAAAATTTTAATGCAGTTTTGAAAGTTTTTTGTGTGGAACAATCAACTTATATTTATAAAACCGCCCCGTGAGTATGCAAAGATGAAGATGTCGGAATCAAAGTTTAATCTCACAAATATCATAGGTATTAGACCACAGTTATTACAGGCGACACGGATGAACAAAAATCTTGTATTTCCACAACTTCTAGCGTGTCTCTAATCTCACACCTGCATCATCGTCATCCATCTTCGGCGCATTAACTTCTAGGTTTTCTCATTTATGGTTGCGGGAGAAGAGTTTCTTTAAACTACATCGAGCTGCACGAGAGTTCTAAGCAGCTGCAGACCGAGCCACAGAACGGTGTCAGGAACATTCTCTATCAGCAGTATCTAGCATCTGTTCTTAGCACATGTACACCGAGCACACTTTTAGACATTTCTGCAATAGCGGCAATCGAGGTATCCGTTCTAATTCATTGTAATTTCACTAGAAGCGTATCTTTTCCATCTGCCCCGTGATCCTCGGATCCTGTTTCCTAGAATTACAAAATCTGAACTATTTTTTTATATGTATTTGAACCAAATTTACAGATACGGCTATTTTTCAAATGATTTAAAGTAAAAATAACATTCCCGGTTGACCGTGAACTAGAATTAATAGTTAACCTTTAACTTTAATAGACGTTGAATTGTGTTAATCGGCGGAATATTGTTTAATGTTTCATGCAATCTCAATGTACTTGGCAACCGGAACCGAGAGATTCGAAGGCTCTCGCCGTTTCCTGTTCTCCCGCTCCCTAGTCGTGCCTGTTGTGAGAGTGTTAGCTCTGTGTGCCCTCCTCCGTGTTAAATGAGCAATCACTCTATAGGTACTGTGTACTTGTCAGGGCGGAGTACACGCTGTCTCCTGTCTCCCGCCTTCTACTTCGGTACAAGAAGGGGATTTTATATTATTGTCATATTGACATGGGTTTATTGAGGGTTTGGAGATTGCTACATATGTGCGTAATGAAATTTATTACGTGCACGAAACATAACAATAAGATGTTCTCACTAAATAATTCAGGAAAATACTTTCCGAGTCTAGATAACCATAGTTTACATTGATCAAGGTTTCGAGTGAAATGAACATAAAATGGGAAGGGGGTCGTCTGCAGTAGAAAAACATTTGAGATGCGAATTGTAAAATGCGTTAATGAGTGCTGAGTGCAACACCTTCCCGCTCATACAATATATCTACAGAGATAAAAATAAGACAACACAAATATAATATAAGAGCGTATTTATTTCTGTAACAGAAATATTTTGTCAATTTACGCAATACTAATACTTAATGGAAGTGACATTCCAGAGCTATTGATTCTGCAATATATGTGAAAATCTGTTGAAACTCAAATTAAAAATCTCATTTTTAATGCATATTTCAAACATTTTATATTATCAACATACTTCTTCTTCTCTGGTTTCAATCCTGGGATTGGTTTGCAGCAATTTCCTCCATTATTCTCTTCCATTTTTCCCTGTCTTGTGCGGCTCTTTTGAGATCTGCATATGATGAGCAGCGTACGTCCACCAACAGGTCCTCCAGGTACTCTCGGCGTGGGCGTCCCCTACAGTTTGTCCCCTCGATCATACCCTCCATTATGGCATGCAAGAGACCTTCTTGACGTATTACATGGCCGATCCATCTTGCACGCCTTTCGGACAAGGTCCTGAGCAGGTGCCTTCCTGCTTCGATTCCTTGAAGAACTTCCTCATTCGTGATGTGGTCTCTCCAGGAAATTCCAAAGAGTCTTCTATAGGACCACATCTCAAAAGCCTCTAGTCTCCGCTTATCCCTTTCGGATAGGCACCATGTCTCGCAGCCGTACATCAAGACACTCCATACATAGGTCTTGATGAGGAGTATTCTCAGTTTTAGGTCTATATTATTTGATTCTATTATTAACTATTATAATCAACATACTATACATTATTATAAAGTCGTTCATTAATTGATTGTTTTAAATTAATTTTTGATAATTAAATGTGAATTGCTTATAAGTTTTTTTTAATTCGTATTCTATTCAACGAAAAACACTTTCCAAAAGATATTTCTTGGGAATCGGATGTATTTCTCTGCCATTACGTTATCACATATTCGATTTTTGATAAAATAATATAATAGAAAAATGACACTTGTCACTAACATAAAATAAAAATAAAAATTTGATTATGTTTTTCTCTCTCAAGAAAATCGAATCGAGAAAGAGTAAATTAATAACGATATTTAATATTTGATTTTTCTAAAGAAAAGAAGATTTGGCGATTGTAAATTAAAAATAGTCGTCATTGTTTCTAGAGCAATTGTGCTCACTGATGACCTGAGGGACAGAGTGTCTTCACAGACAGCTGACCGCGAAATGCTTGTGAAGCTGCGAGGAGGCCCCGCGCCATGCAACCCGAGCCTGGGGGTAGTGGCTCCTTACTCTGTTTACACTTGAGAGAACTTAGTTTACGAGACTCGTTAAAAGAAATCGCTTCCAATTTCCCCCGAGGGTGGCCCTGCAGACCAGTGGCTATCTCTCTCAGTTCTCCAAGATATCTTCATAAATCCATTTATTACAAATATTTATATTAAATATGGACCAAAACATTGAGGAATTATCAAATCCCAGTTAGGCATGCTGCTATAAAGTATTAAAATTACGTTTTTTATTTTAAAAAATATTTAATATAAAGTTTTACGCCATTCTTCAGGATGTAATTGATATCTAAATACAGAAGAACGTCGTTTATCCAAACTAATTATAACCGGAGGTGTTCCGGATACACATTTTTCCGGATAATCAAACAGGCGTAAATTATTTTATCAAAATTCGGTGGAAATCTATTTTTTTCCTCGCCTCATTTATTGATTATGTAGTTACAATTATTTCTGAAAATACAAGGAAGTATGTACCTAGTACATGTATATTTCGAGACCTCGGCCGTGCTAGAGAGTGTTGGTCTTTTTGTCCCTGATAGATTGTTTTACCTACCGGCCACCAGAACCAATCTGCCTCTGGTGACACCAATGGGAAGAGCAATTAGTCGGCTGAACGCGGTCTCCTCGGAGATCGACGTTTTTCATATGAGTGAAGGTACGTTCAGGGGACAAATACTCTTGACTTTAGAAAGTATCTTGTCTTCCTAATGTCGAACCATCTCTTATGCGTTCCTGGTACTATGTTGTATTTTTATAATATTTTAACTGTACTCAATAGATACCTTAAACATTTTCCTGTTTGTAATGTATTTTGAATTAATAAACTGATTTGATTTGATTTGATTTGAAAAGGCCCCCTACCCCTTACTAAACACCACTCTAAAGTACTGGAAAAATAATCAGAGATTTAAAAAAAAAGATTTTTCCGTCTTTTTTTGCCCTTCATCATCTCGGCTTTTCCTGATAATTCACGTTCCGGTTAACTGACGTCCGGATATGATAAATGACGTTCTACTATACTTATTTATTATGTCTGTGACCACGGGGGGAGAAATCGACGAGCGTGCAAGACACGATGTATGAATGTCAAGGAAGTGAGAAAACTATACCAGGAAACAACAGCGCGGCGGTCCTTTCTTTCTGTCTATCTCTCAATAGAAACAGAATGAGGTAAATTAGTTGTATTTTTTTCAATTCAAAACATCATTTAGTTCATATATTACTCTTATTATTAAAAATGTTTTTTTACAATAAACTAAATAATATTAATTTTATTTAGATTTGTTTTCTGTTAAAAACGATTCTCTGTATTTCTCGGTAATCCTCAACATTTATGCATCGTGTCATGCACGTCTATTTCTCTGACACCTCGTATGAACGATATTTAATATTTGATTGATTTAATCGTGTCAGGTTTTCCTCGGTTTTCCTTTATTTCTTGTTCCATAAACATCGTTATCATGTATTTTCTATATCATTATTTCCACGTGTCCAAACCATCTATCCGTAATAATCTCATTATTTTGTTTATAATACTTTCATTCGCACTTAATTCACTTCATATATGCGTACGACACTCTATCATATACTCGTACATATCACACGTTATTCTAAAGAAATCCTTTCTACTGCATTTTTATACCCTTATCCCTCTTTTGCTAGTTCCATGCTTCACTTTTACACACAAGGGTCGGTACACGAACAAATAGTATTAGCTTTTTCGTATAAAATAAATTTCAACAATTTCGTATCTCCGCTACTGGGAGTAGTAAACTAAAGCCACCCTCGTCAAACAGCTCCCGCTGACACTGGGCCATCTCCTCCACTGAATGTTCCCGCCTGCTATCTGCTACTATGCACTCCATAGATACTAAATCCACTTTAAAATACGTTCTATCTAAGAATTACGTTTGAAAGTAAACTCGATTTGCCAAAACTTCTGTATCTCTTTCACTTAAAACAACATTCAAATTATTTGTAAATACAAGCCAACTTCTCGGGCTAAATCTTAAAGCGTTTAAGTATATCGCAGTTGCAGCAGATAGAATTGAACGGGTTATATATTATAATAATTATGTCTGAAAAATTATAAGATCCACCTAAAGTCAGTCCCACGGAAGGTGCTATACGCGGACGACGTGGTCCTGACAAGCGAATCTAGCGTGGAACTACAAAACTCACCAAAGCAATGGCACATGTGTCTAGAAAAAAATAGGCTTTTAATCAGCAGAACCAAAACGGAGCATATGATTAGCAAATTCTCACGAGCCAGGGCCCAACCAACGAACATCTACCAGATATCTCGACTCTATTCTCACCAATGATGGCACGATTGAAAATGATGTAGAGCATAAAATAAACGTAGGATGGCTTAAATAGCGTGCCCTTTGCGACAGGCCACAAAATGAACAGAGGCTACACGTAGCAGTAATGAAAATGCTGAGGTAGGCTGCCGGGGTTACGATGCTGGATAAAATTAGAAATGAGCACATCAGAGGTAGACTAAAAGTCGAAAAAACTAGGGAACGTCGTCTGTGGTGGTACGGCCATGTGAGCAGGAGAGACAATGAATACATTGTTCACAAGACCCTGCAATTTAAAGACGGAGAGAGAGGACCAGGTCGATCTTATGCAACGTGGATGTCTACAGTTAAGGACTGGGACTGGACAGCCAGATGACCCTGGATCGTGAGACTTGGTGGAGCCATATTAGGAGAGCTGACCCAAAATAACGGGAAATGGCTAGGCGAAAGAAGAAGAATTAAGGCTAACTCAACTCTTCATTAAAGTTTTTGATCTTTGAACTATCTGTTCATTTTTTCCCCAATTAAATCCTGTGTTTAAGCATCTATGTTTAGCTGATTTCAAAGCCGTAAATAATCCCAATATTCAAATTTGATGGTTGAAGTAAAATCTGGGCTTCGTTTGTTTTATTAATAAGTGGTGGCAGTACATTGTTCTTATTATAATTATCCATGAGTATTTCTGAGTGCTGGAGTTGCTCTCCCCTTAACTAGCTCTAATGAAAGCACTTCAGTGTAAGAGTAACCGACCGATTAATCTGAAAGACATTCAATTTGCGACAGTCGATTGTCTCCTCTCCTCTGCCACCGTACTCTTGGCCTGTGAGCGATGAGGCTGGCTGGCGTAATTATTCCCCCGAGAGGGAAGAATGAAGGAAGCTACTCAGTGATAAAGAGAATGTGGGTGAATCACACCTATAGTAATAAATAACTGCTGTGAAAATTACTTAAATAAGTAAATAAAAAACGATTTAAATATGAGGTCACAATCAGATATTGATAAAAACAATTTTCATCTACTTATATTATATTGTAAGAAAAACCAACAATATGTATTTTAATAATATTAACTGGAGACTAAGAGCACCACCTTTCTCTCTAACATAATATTAGATACCTCCCCACTTTTCCAGCGAAGTTTTCACTAAAAGTGGTTTGCGTCTTGGATCACGGACGCTTTCACTTTTCGTTTATAGATGTCTCCACCTTTACAAATGTTCCTCATCGATCATCTACCATATAAACTTCTATTTATAGTTTTATGACTCCACCGGCCACCAACACACATATATAAGTATATATATATATATATATATATATATATATATATATATATATATATATATATATATATATATATATATATATATATATATATATATATAACTTAATAACTAACTAACCATCACGCCGTCTCCTTGAAGGGGTAGGCAGAAAGAATGGACTGCCACACTTTTCTTTCCTGACATATTTCTCTCGATTCCTCAACATTCATACATCGTGTCATGCACGCGCGTCGATTTCTCGACTCCTCACATGGCCGACCTTCAATATTTGATTTATTTGATCGTGCCACGTTTTCCTCGGTCTTCCTCTATTTCTGGTTCCATTTACATCATTAACATATAATTTTTTTACCATTCTTTCTTCATTCATTCTTTCCATATGTCCAAACCATCTTAATGATCCTTTCATTATTTTGTTCATGACACCATCATTCGCACCGCATTCACTTCTTATATTTTCATTCGACACTCTATCATACACAGAGTATCCACACATTCGTCTAAGAGATCTCATTTCTACTGCATTTATTCTACTTTCATCCTTCTTTTGCCAGTTCCATGCTTCGCTTCCATACATAAGGGTCGGTAGAAGAACACCATTGTGCACTGCCATTCTAGCTTTTTTGGATAGGTTTTTGTTTGCGATGACAACTTTAAGTGCACCATTCACTTTGTTGCCTGCCCCAACCCTTCTTTCAATATCCCTCTCCACTCGCCCATCTCTTGTAAACATACTACCTAAATACACGAACTCAACTACTTGCTCCAAATTTTCACCATTCACGCTAATGTTGCAGACTGTCATGGTTTCTTCCTTTTCAAAAATCATTACCTTGGACTTATTAACATTCATCATCAGATCATTTCGCATGCATACCTCATACATACAATTCACCAGGACTTGTAGTTCATGCTCGTTGTCAGTAAGTAGGACAGCGTCATCCGCATACAAGAGACAGCTTACTGACACTCCGCTCATTTTGGCACCTACATCCAACCCTTTCAGCTCTCTCATACAATTGTCCATATACAGATTAAATAACCACGGGGACATTACGCAACCTTGTTTGACACCTTTATTGATATCAAACCAGGCTGTAAGATCTCCATTTACTCTGACACTAGCAGTGCTTTCCGAGTATAGCGACTTAATGGCCGTGATCAGTTTTGTACTTATTCCATATTCAGACAATATTTTCCACAACTTTTCTCTATTAACGTAATCATATGCTTTTTGTAAGTCGACAAATGCACAGAAAAGTTTGCGATTTTTGGCCAGAAACTTCTCTGTCAATGTACGAAGTCCAAAAATTTGATCCATACATCCTCTGCCATTCATAAAGGCACCTTGCACATCCCAAACTTTGTCACTCGTCAATTTTCTTACTCTTTCTATTAAAATTCTGCCATAGACTTTACCAACGACACTCAAAAGACTAATAGCTCTGTGGTTTCCACATTCCATACGCGATCCTTTTCCTTTGTACAGGGGCATAATTACTGCTCTCCTCCAGTCTAGCGGCGTATATCCCTCCTCCAAGCACTGGTTAAATAACTTACATAACCATCTAGAAACCACTTCGCCACCGCTTTTAATAAAGTCTATGGCAATACAATCAAACCCAACAGCTTTTCCACTTTTCATTGCACTCACGGATCTTTTCATCTCATTCGTACTTATTTTTTCAATATTATCATTCATAGGTCCCGCAATCGCACTAGCTGTCATATTTTCGATCACGCTTGTATCACCACCATACATCTCCTTAAAATATTCCATCCATCTTTCTTGTATGATCTTACTCTCCGTTAACATTCTTCCCTCGTTGTCTAAAATTGCTTTCACACATCCACTATCAGGAGGATTTCGGGCTTTTTAACTTCTTTCCAAAACATTTTTAAATTTGCTTGGAAGTTGTTTGTCATTTTGAGCCCTTCTTCCTCCTTCAGCTTTTCTTTCCGCGCTTTCACTACCGACTTCACTCTCTTCTTGCATACCTTATACAAATCTTTTGCTCTTTCATACTTAACTCTGTCATTCTTATTTATCGACAACATATTCAACCAAGCATCTTTCTTCTCTTTAACAGCAATCTTTACGTCATCATTCCACCATGCATCCCCTTTCCTTCTTCCTTGTACACACAACCACACGATTCTTTCGCTGATTCACACAAACTCTCCTTCAAGTATTTCCAGGTCTCGTCAATACTCAACTCACTTACATCCCGCTCACTCAATCTATCTTTCACTTTTCTTACGAAATTATTTTTTACGTCATTGTTTTGCAGTTTTTCAACTTTGACTCTAGTCGGTGCGGCTACTGTTTTGCTTCTTCTGGTTCGCCATCCCCGGAATAAGATCACTTTTGCCACTACTAAAAAATGATCCGTTTCCAGTTCGGCTCCCCTGAAGACCCTTGAATCAACAGTATCCGCCCGTAATCTAGAGTCTACAATGACGTAATCTATAATGGACCTTTCAAATCCTCTTTCCCAAGTATAGAGATGGATTCTCTTATGATCGAAGATGGTATTTGATATAAAGAGACCCCATTCTATACACAATTCAAGCAGTCTCCTTCCATTATCATTTATTCGTCTATCACCAAACGTACCCAGACATTCCTCGTACCCACTCCTACGGATTCCCACCCAACCGTTCATATCACCTGCTATTATCAATCTTTCGTTTTCACTCTTACACACCAATGTCTCTCTCACTTTGTCCCAAAACTCATCTTTACTCGCCTCATTTTCGTTGTTACCAGGGGCGTATCCAATTAAAAGGAAAACTCTTGTTAACCCGATCTTGAAGCGAATCCACATGAGTCTTGGGCTTACACATTTATAACCTTTCATACATTCTACCATCCTTGGAGCTAGCACCGCCGCCACGCCTTGGCATGCTCTGTGGTCATTCGGCACACCCGACCACAGAACAAGCTTATCCGCATGCTCCAAGGAACCACACTCTTTCATCATACATTCAGTCACACATAAAACATCTAAACACTTATTATCCATTTCTGCACACATCTCATTCAACTTTCCTTCCATACCTCCCCTTATATTCCATGTACCGATGCGGCACTCCACCCTTCTCTGTTCGCCCCTGCGGGAGATGCGGTGTGATGGGTTGCGGACCTCATCGCCACCAGTAGGCATCACCCGCACACACTTAAATGCTAAAACATTTACAAACTATATCTAAAATAAAATTCAATTATATAAAATAAATAAATAAAATAAAATAAAATAAATCATAAAATAAAAATAACAAAATATAACACATAAAAAAAAGTTATAACACATAAGCTATTTTCTAAGATAATATCCTTTCATTAAAAGTTTGTTTCTCCCGTTACCACCGTTATATCAATAAAATTTTAGTTAGTTAGGCACTTTAAATAGTTTAATTTCCAGCAAGCACTTCAATATGAATCAAAAGAATTTTTCAAATAGACATCGGAACAAATGTACATAAACGTTCGAAAAATAAAATTATGAAAACCAATTTGGCACCTGTCAAAACACTTCACATAAACAATGTAATTATATTTTTCACCACCAAAACAGCACAAAGGTATAAATTTTCACAATCAAATATTATTTTGGGATGGCAAGATGCGTATTGGCCAGGATTATTCTCACATGGATCATTTATATATAAATTTTGTCCACTAGTTGACGATGTTTTAAAAAAAGGTCAATATTACAATTTGTTCATCCAACAGGACACACCCAACACGTATACGAGGTAACGAACCACAAAGTACTGTTTTAAACATATAAACATTTTGTAATCACTATATATATATATATATATATATATATATATATATATATATATATATATATATATATATATATATATATATATATATATATATATATATATATATATATATATATATATATATATATATATATATATATATATATATATATATATATATATATATATATATATATATATATATATATATATATATATATATATATATATATATATATATATATATATATATATATACTAGCTGACCCGACGAACTTCGTACCGCCTCAGAATCAATAAATGTTGTGTTAACTTATAAGCTAAATTTAATTCACCTTTTATTGAATTACAATTAATACTTAAAATGAATTAAGTTCATGAAATGTGCAAAAGTCAAAATTAAAAATATGAATTACAATGGAATATAATTCACGTGGAAGCCTGCATTAATACCTACTTAAAATGAATTATAAATTGTTAATTAAAAACTTTGTTTTATGTATCACAATTGTGTTTTTATTTTTTCGCGACAATATATTCAACCAAAGTGGAATCTACCAGATTAATTGTGAGGATTGTGATGCCGTGTATATTGGAAAGACGGGTCGATCATTTTGAAGAGGTTATATGAACACAACATTTAATACAAAAACAGAATCATTGTGTGAATTTTGACCATCATTTCAATTCCAAAAACACATTTTTTTTGGATATAACAAACAATTTAAAAAAAATTGATAAATTAGAAAATTTAGAAATTTTTAAAGCAAAGGCACGTGAATTGAATGTTATAAATAACCAAATTCCAGCTTATTCCCCCTTAGTATATATGTAGTACATTAAAAACTTTTCCTTTATACAATCTACCAAAAAAATATTAATACTACCTTCCATTTTTGTCCCTTTCTTACTAATGTAATCTGCTTCCTTATAATGTTTATCGTCTTTAATATATTAGGATTCATCGTTTTTGACTCTATATTATGTATGATTGTTCCTTCTAATTACTGTTTGAATTATTATTATGATTATTATCATTCTTATTATTTTATTATTATAAATAAATGAATTTCATACAACAACACAACAACAACAACAAACCATCACGCCGTTTCTCCGCAGGGGTAGGCAGAGAGAATGGACCGCCACACGACTCTATCCTGGCACACCTCTCTAGCTTCCTCCACATTCATACATCGAGTCATACACGCACGTCGAGTCTTCCGGCTTCTGACATGACCAACCTTTAATATTTGATTAATTTGGACATGCCATGTTTTTCTCGGTCTACCTCGACTCCTTACTCCATTTACATCGTTAACGTATACTTTTTTAACCATTCTTTCTTCACCCATGCGCTCCACATGTCCGAACCAACACAACGAACCATTCATAATTTTGTTCATAATACCTTCTTTCGCTCTACATTCCTTCCTAATATCAGCATTTGAGATTCTGTCATACATCGTTCTACCACACATACGTCTTAGGGACCTCATCTCTACCGCATTTATTCTGCTCTCATCTTTCTTCTGTCAGTTCCATGCTTCGCTTCCATACATAGGAGTTGGGACCAGAACTCCATTGTGAACGGCCATTTTCGCTTTCATTGATAAATTCTTGTTTCCAATAACTACTTTTAAAGCTCCATTCACTTTGTTACCCGCACCAACCCTTTTTTCAACATCACTGTCCGTTCGGCCATCCGCTGTGAACATGCTACCTAAATACACAAATTCCCTCACCTGTTCCAAGTTCTCTTCATTTACACTTATATTACAAACTGTCATTTGCTCTTCCCTTTCAAAAACTAACACCTTTGACTTTCCGACATTCATCAAAACACGTTAAAACAATTAAATAGCAGACAACATAATTTTGAATAAGTGTGATCCATCAATGAACTCCGTTTTCATCATTAGCATCATCATATTCATCATTTGAAGAGTTTGATGATTCAGTGTCCCTATCAATTGAAAAAAGAAATTCCTCGTCTTCATCTAGCCAAATATTTCGTTTATTAAGTACTCGCGGCTGAATTTCCTATGGTAACAATTCTCTGGACCGAATGTACAAAGATACACCTATAAAATCAATACAAATTATACAATACGTATTTTTATTATTATTCACTAATCATAAATCGGTTATTTAATCTCCACGGAACACTCATCTGTCATCTTTTTCGAATGGTATTAATGGCGCAAATATTCTCTGCTCTCCTTCACAAAAGGGGTTTAACTTTTAGAATAGTCTCTCTGATACTGATTTTTATAACTTTGGGCATTGTTAATCTAAAATTAATAAAGAAAACCAAAAATCCCGGTGACGATTAAAAAATAACCTCAAATCTTTCACATTGAGTATTGACATCTGGCATCAACAATACACCACCTACGGGCGTTTTCGAAACTAAATGGAAGCCATGATGTTTTTTGTACTTTGTCTCAGAAGTCAAATATAGTCAAATTTACGACAAATATAATTAATTTTAAATCATTTAAGTGATTTTTTCAAATGTTTTAATGATTATTCTGTTATCCGGAACGGAGACAAATCCAGCAAATATAAGATCTTCAAAATTGGTCCAGCCGTTCTCGAGTTATAAATGGTGTAACTAACACGATTTTTGACTTTGTTTTATATATATAGATATGTATATATATATATATATATATATATATATATATATATATATATATATATATATATATATATATATATATATATATATATATATATATATGTATATATATATATATATATATATATATATATATATATATATATATATATATATATATATATATATATATATATATATATATATATATATATATATATATATATATATATATATATATATGAAAATTTGGTTTGGTTCATGTGGTGCTCCTGTTAATTTGGCGATATTTCGCGTATAAGTGAATTGTTTTGGTCAATTTAACTGTTGCCGCACTTTATAATAGTTAATTGTGACACGTAATACGTTTGTGCTGTTTTGCTGTTAAAATTTTATTAGTTTTAAAGTTTTTATAAAAAATTTTGACAGGTGTAAAAATAATTTTTTCATTTGTTCCAATGACAATTTGAATAATTTCTTCAATATTATTTCAAAGTTCTTGCTGGTTAAGTGCCTACTTATAGCTAATTTAAAAAACGGTGGATACAATAAATGAAACACAAATTAAATAAACACAAAAGTCCGGATCGTCCATGTCAACATGTGCAACATCGAAAAAAACATTATTTGTTATTACATTATGTGCTAAATTAAGAAAAACGGTGGATTCGTGGAACATAAATTAAATAGACAATATGTGCACCATCTAAAAAGAACATTTTGTGTTAAATTATTTTTATTTTGTTATTTTATTTTATATCATTGTATTTTATATTATTTGTTTTAGATTTATTTTGTGGGTGTTGGACGATCGAAGTGTGCGCGGGAGATGCCTATTGGTGGCGATGAGGTTCGCAACACATCACACCGCGTCTCCCGCGGAGCGAAAAGAGAAGGATGGAGTGCCGCATCAGTAAAAAGTGTGACAGTCCATTCTTTCTGCCTACCCTTTCAGGGAGATGGCGTGATGGTTAGTTAGTTAGTTATATATTTATATATATATATATATATATATATATATATATATATATATATATATATATATATATATATATATATATATATATATATATATATATATATATATATATATATATATATATATATATATATATATATATATATATATATATATATATATATATATATATATATATATATATATATATATATATATATATATATATATATATCATACATATATCTATATCTTATATTATTATATATATATATATATATATATCTATATCTTTTTCGCTGATTCGAAATCACTTTCACTCAAAACTTTAAATGAAAAGATCATTCTGTTTTGTCATCTTTTTATTTAATTTAAAAAATACGTAATCAAATGCATGTCTTTTTAAGACTCCACAATAATCCCCGATATTTCCTTCGAGTATGATCTTCATTACTTCAACTTGAAAATGTTAATTAAGATGGGAAAATTTAAAACAGTTAAGAGCATTTGTTTTCAGATAGAAATCCTAATCTCGGAAAAATACAAATACATTTTTAACAACAACTGTCACCTCGCATTTAAACTACCTCACATTTTTAAATCATTTGGTTGTCGAGTTTTTACATTTCGCTTATTTTTTAATCACTCAACTTTAGTAGGTTGAATCCGTGATGACGGCTGCTCTTTTGAAGGCGAAGCTCTGTGTTATGACAACAATACTTTTGTATTCCCTCTCGTACTTAAAATGTGATCATTTATAAAGCTAAAAAAGCTTCATACAAAGTATACGTGTGTCAATTCACATATGTTTAATTTATTCAAATAATCTTAAGAACATATTTTTATTTTTAAAATTTACCATTCGTTTTAACTTTTAAAAAATCGAATTGATGGGGTCAGCACTTATTTATTACTGAATAATTTTTCATATAAACTAAAAATAATACATAAATGAAGAGTTATAAAATACACAAAATAAAAAAATTTAAACAATGGTACACGATTTAAAAAATAAATGTCTACTCTTTTGAACAACTTTTTTGAAAACGTTGTATTTTCGCAAACATGTTTCGGGACACAGACACTCTTCCTCATTGTAGATAAATATAAAATTAAATAAGAGGGGGCGGGGGAGGAATTAAGTCTTACGGTAGGGTTAATTGTTATTTAGTTATATTTATAGGATAGATGGAACAAATCAAATATTGGACTTGAAGTTAAGTTTATTTGGTTGTTTATAATATTTTCTTTTTGTTGGTTGTTTTTAAAAAAAGTGTTGTGAAATGCAAAGTTTTCAAAAAAATATTCTAATTGTAACTCTATTGCATCTTCGTAGGTTTTATTTTGTAATTTTTTACATGGTATGGAAGCGACGTAACAAGTGGTATGGAAAATGGAGTAAGCGTAAGTGGGAATGGCATAAATAAGGTTAACAGCACAGAAGAGATTAGTGTGAATGAAATGAAGAATGCAATGAAAATCATGAAAGGTGGTAAAGCTGTTGGGTATGATTGCATTGCCATAGAGTTCATCAAGAGTGGTAGTCAAGTGGTTGTCGCATGGCTGTCCAAACTTCTGTCACTAAGAAGAATGTGCGGAAAAACAATGTATGATAGAATATCTAATTGATGAAGTAAGAAAGGAATGTAAGGCGGATGAATGC
Organism: Lepidostoma basale; assembly: GCA_022606425.2. Classification (NCBI taxonomy): domain Eukaryota; kingdom Metazoa; phylum Arthropoda; class Insecta; order Trichoptera; family Lepidostomatidae; genus Lepidostoma; species Lepidostoma basale. The sequence continues at coordinate 164,909 of JAHDVF020000248.1, forward strand.
GTGATAAATAAAATTAAGAAAGAGTCACTAAGATGGTTTGGACATACGGAACGAATGGATGAGGGAAGAATGGTTAAAAAGATATATGCTAGTAGTGTGAATGGGAAAATAGGTCGAGGAAGGCCAAGGAAGACATGGCATAACCAAATAAGACTGTATTCCTCTTGGGCATGCTGGGGACCAATAGTTTACAGATAAGAAGGGATGGGTGTACACTTACCCATTTTTTCAGACTTATCAGGGGATTCTTTGAGAATTCCGTCATCTTGGAGGCTATCCATCTTTATGTTCCGGATGGTTATCTTCGACAGCGTCAGCACAGACTGTTTTATCTCCCAACATGCAGAACCAACCTGCCTCTGGTGATGCCGGTGGGGAGAGCAATCAAACTGCTGAACATGATCGCTACGGAGATCGATGTCTTTCATATTCGTGAAAGCACGTTCAGAAGACAAATACTCTTGACTTTGGAGAGTATCTTGGATTCCTAATGTCGAACCATCTCTCATGCGTTCCTGGTATTATATATTTATTATGTTTTACCTGTTCTCAATACATGCCTTAAACTATAAAAAATGTTTGTAATGTCTTTTGGGAAAATAAACTGATTTGATTTGATTTGATTTGATTTGATAATCAATTACTGAAAGGAACAATCGACGAGCTTGCATGTCACGATGTGTGAATGTAGAAGAGGCGCGAGAATTATGCCAGGATATAACAATGTGGCGATCCATCCTCGTTAGTTAGTTAGTTCTACAAAATTCTATAATGTTTAAATTCTCCGTAGCACAATGCGTGAAATGCCTGATAGGAGCTTCCAGTAATAGGCCATTATGAGGCCTGATCGAATTTCATCCCCGGCGTTATAACGTTGCCAAGGTGAGCTCTAATTAATCCGTTTCCCGACCACGCAGTGTGATTACATAACCTCTGTATTGCATTTCTCGCGGGTACTTGGAGCCAATCACGGCTGCTGCTAGATCGGGTATTATCTCGCCGTTTCTCCGCAATATTGTGGTTTCGGCCATCACACTCTCACACCTCCGAGATGCGCGCATTACATCCAATTATACGTGTTTAACCCTTGGAAAACACTAGTGTGCTTTTAATTGCTAATGTCTCATATTTAGTAATTGTAACAAACTAAAACTAACTAACCATCACGCCGTCTCCCCGAAGGGGTAGGCAGAAAGAATGGACTGCCACACTTTTCTTTCCTGACATATTTCTCTTGCTTCCTCAACATTCATACATCGTGTCATGCACGCGCGTCGATTTCTCTGACTCCTCACATGGCCGACATTCAATATTTGATTTGTTTGATCGTGCCACGTTTTCCTCGGTCTTCCTCTATTTCTGGTTCCATTTACATCACTAATAGGGCTCCCTCCGCTTACCCGAAGGCGTTATAGGCGCAGCGGCGCCTTTCGTCAGCTTCACTCGTGCACTCCCTAGGGCCCCCGTCCATGCGGGACTTACGTTAAATAATAATAATATTAGGTCCTTACATATGAAATTGGCGTTTTGTATGGGAGGAACATTTGGTTGATTTTTTTTAAATATAATATATTTATTTAATCAAAGTATGTACCATTGCTATCTATGCACTTTTGCCATCTCATAGGTAGTTCATCGATCCCTTTACTAAAAAAACCATTCGGACGGGAATCAATAAAATCTTTGAAGTCGGTTTGGACTGCCCCATCGGAGTTGAATTTTTTCCCTTGCAAGAAGTTATCCAAATTTCGAAAAAATAGTAATCTGTTGGGGCAAGGTCCGGAGAGTACGGTGGATGTCTTAGACATTCCAATTGAAGCTCTTCTAATTTGGTAGCCGTCTGTTGTGCAGTGTGTGGTCTAGCGTTATCATGAAGCAGCAGTGGCCTAGAGCGATTAACCAGCCTCGGTTGTTTAGCAGCTAGCTTTTCCATCATGGTTTGCAGTTGCTGACAATAGACATCTGCCGTAATCGTCTGGCCAGATTTAAGAAAGCTGTAGTGAACGACACCAGCACTAGTCCACCAAATGCTCACAAGTAACTTTTTTGGAGTCAATTTTCGCTTGGGGCATGGTTTGGCTGGTTCGGCAGGGTTCAGCCATTGCGATGAGCGCTTCCGATTATCATACAGGATCCACTTTTCATCACAGGTAATGATTTGATTCAAAATCCCTTCATTATTGTGCCGGTTGAGTAATGCAACGCAGCAGTCAACGCGCGTTTGTTGATTTGCTTCACTCAATTCGTGAGGTACCCACCTTTCAAGCTTTTTCACCTTCCCAATTTGCTTCAAGTGGATTAAAACAGTTTTATCACTAACACCGCAGCCTGCAGCTAACTCGGACGTGGTTTGCGATGGATCCGCTTCCACAATAGCCTTCAAATTCTTCATTATCAACTTTGGTCTCCGGCCGTCCACGGGGCTTGTTCTGCAGGTCGAAATTTCCAGAACGAAAACGTTGGAACCAAAAAAGCACTGTGTTTTCTTTTGCGGCACCGTCGCCATACACATCATTAATCCTTCGAGCCGTTTCTGCAGCACTGGTGCCACGGTGGAACTCGTACTCGTAAATAACGCGATATTTCAAGTTTTCCATTTTGTAAACTGAGTGACGCAAAGAAAAAAAACAATTGAGGAAAAAACAAATGAACTATAATTTTCGAAACACAAATACTTGAGTAAATAGCTGTATAAATTTGAATTTGGAATTCCTAACCAAAGAGAAGATATTTGAGATCAAAGTTGCCAGTACGGCAAAACGCCAATTTCATATGTAAGGACCTAATATATGTATATTTGCAACTAAGGGGGACCCAGACCACATTTAAGCTGCACTACTCTCCCTCAATGTCCCGCCGTACACACATAGCAATACAACCGTTTGAACTACACTAGATAAATCAACCTCTTCGCACAGTTATTAGGATAAAAAAACTCATTTTAGACTTTTTTAATTGACACCTCTGTAATATGCAGCCTGTAATTATTAAGACTAATTACGACTTTATTTTAAAAAAATTGTCATTAATAGTGCCTACATAAAGTAGTTTCATTCCTATTTATTGTTTCTTGAACAATGACGTTAAACTTCATATAGAATAATTAATACGGATGAAAACGTCTGTTTTCTAGAAGTCTTATTATAGATACATTTGATAATGCCTTAAAAAGGTAACACATCTCAATCCCATAAACTATGTATAATAAAACTTTATAGTTTATGGTAACAGACGTTTTTATTCGTATTAATTAGTTTCATTTCTTCTAGCAACTCACAATCCTTCTAAGAGCATTGGGTGTGGCGTATTATCGGAGGCATTCTTACCTAAAGAATAAGAACAGGAGACGAAGTATCGACATTAAAAATTGAAGGGTTTAGTGGGTCAATATAATATACGAGTATATAAAGCGGTGTTGGTGAAAATAGGAATTGAAGAAAACACGACCACCCAAAATCAATCGAATACTTAAAGATGACCTCATTCGGAGTCTAGTGTAGTGGTATCGCGATAAAAATATTGTTCCTACGTTGTTTTTGCATACCTATATTATTATATTATGACAAACAATAAAGAAAAACTCAAATTAAAAGGCGGGCCACACTGTTTGAAACAAACTCTCCACAGGGGTGATCTTGGTGGAGAGCTGTGGAGCCCGCGGTTGGTGTAGCGTCCACACTTGGTTTAAAACAAGCTCTCCACACGTGGAATGCGTGTTTAAACGCGCGTCCGTCCACAAAGTTTGTTGAAGGTCAAACGAATTTTGGTTTCAAACAAGTGTCTACACAGTTTTAAACCGTTGGTGGAGACCGATGTGGAGAGCTTGTTTAACCCTTAACGTACCGTGTTCAAAACAAAACGCTCGCTCCCATGTGGTAAATTCAGTTTACCGCTAACTTTATCTAAATATCAAGCATATGACTCGATGAATCAAAATTTAATTTATGTCATCTTGTAGGGAATTTCATTAGGAATAGATCGATATCTATAACATACATGGATTATTTGAAAAACATATCATTATTAATTTTTTTCTGGAACCATGCGATTTCTGATATGTAGGGGAGATGTAGGCAATGGGAGTCAGTTGGCAATGGGAGTCACCCCTTTAATTCGAAAACAATACGCGTGATGGCGGTTTCAGTGACGTCATACGCTAGCTGTTTGCCGGTAACATCCGCGGTAGGCAGCTTACTCAGTTCGTATCACGTGCTAGAGAGTGGTAGACGTAACAAGTTTTCGGGCCCTTCTGATCTAATTTTTCGAGTGGACAAATCCGAAGGTAAGGATCAAACTACTGAGTGTTTCTTTTTGCGCTTGTGATGTGTAATGACTAAAGCATTTTAGATCATGATTTCAAACTCATTTTACCACTATCACTTTTACTTTTATGTCAAGGTAGGTTTTTTCTCTTTTTTACCGATGTAGGCAATCGGAGTCAGGTGACCCTTATTGTTAACATTTCCTGTCTTCGATAAAATAATCTTATTTTTGGTTTGTAGATATCGAACGTTCGTCCCAGAAAGACAAATAAGGCTAACTGGTCTATAGCTAACCTGAAAAAGGCCGTGGAGCTCATCGATAAACAAGGTTATTTAATAAGAAAAGCCGCGAAAACAATGAACATCCCATTTTCGAGTCTTCAGAAGAGGTACGCGAAAAAAATAGATCAAGAAGAAAATTCTGCAGGAATTGAACAATACTTCAGCGTCAGATATGAACACTAATGACTTGTACCAGGACGACAAAAACGATGATGCAGAAGATTCTGACAACCAATGTCTTGTATGCGGCGAATTCGGGCGAGATAATGAGATGTGGTTCCGATGCACTTCATGTGGACTTTGGGCTCATTCAGATTGCACTGGGTGGGACTCAGCTTGCAATTTTGTGTACGATTTGTGTTGACCCCCATTGCCAACATGCTGATCACCATTGCCAACAGATGTGGGCAATGGTGGTCAAACCTGTTTTTTTTTAAATGATTATTGTTCCAAAAGTAAAAACCCAAAGTGATTAAAGGTGATCTCAATTAATAGTTTAATAACTAAAGTTTATAATAAGGCTTAAGCAATAAATAGTTAACTTATAGTTTGGTTTTTTTTTCAATTCTCGCTTAAGTGACTCCCATTACCTACATCTCCCCTAATGCGTCACAGCATACGAGCGACTGGACATCAGGTATAAACTTGTCTGCGCGCCGCGGCCGGCGGGGCGAGGATAAAGGCACCTAGGCAAAATGTATAGTACGTTCAAGACAACGAGTACGTATTAATATTTGTCCCTTTTGGTAAAGTGTTAATATTTTCACAGTTTTGATATTATTAAGTTACGTGCTGCGTTTTCATCCAGTCGGTATTATTACGTACCTATTGAAAAGGTCAAAGATATAATTTATAATACGTTCAAAACAGCGAGTAAGTATTTGTCACTTTTGATAAAGTTGTAAATATTAGCAAAACAAATTCTACCTTAACACGAATGAAGTTGAGGGCAGTCTTAGAAAATATTTTTTTTGGGATGAAGGAAGTAATTTTTTGCTTTTTTTTATTACGAAATATTGAGAACACTTCAATGGAGGATTACAATTTTTTTTATAATATTAGGGTCCATAGGTTTTAAGAAAATCAACTTTAAATTGGCAGTGGAAACTCAATTGACCACATGGCAACGCGACGGTTAAAACAGTGTGGCCCGCCTTTTAATGTAAAAATGTCTACGTTGAGGAAGGCAACTGTGTCTCGAAACATGTTTATGAAAGTGCAAAAAAGTGTTATGAAAATACAATACAGTAGAACGTCGTTTATCCGGACGTCAGTTAACCGGAACGTCAATTATCCGGACAAGCCAAGATGATGAAGCGCAAAAAAGACGAGAATGTCTTGTTAAAAAAGAATCTCTGATTATTTTTTCAGTACTGTAGAGTAATGTAAGCCTTTTTATGTACATGTACTACATACCTGTTTTTGAAGTAATATTTGGAATTTTATAATCAATAAATGAGCCGAGGAAAAAAAACGATTTACACCTTATTTTGCTAAAAGAATTAGGGCCTGTTTGATTATCCGGAAAAATCGGTATCCGAAACAACTCCGTCTCGAGTAATCCGGATAAACGACGTTTTACTGTATTTAAAAATATACATTTTAGAATGAATTCATCTATCATCAGGATTCCCGATTCTAGGTGCGGTTGTGATCCTGGTCCATGAAGGCGCACCAAGCGATAAACGGATAGCCTTATTTTGCAGGATTTGGAGTTTTCGTATGTGACTCGTAGCTGCATAGCCCCAGATTGGGGCTGCATAAGCGAAGATTGGCCTTATGTCCGTTTTGTATATCAGGAGTTTATTGTCGGTGCTTAGTTTACTGTTTCTAGCTAACATTGGGTAGAGGGCTGAGATTGCTCATAATTGCTGAGATTGGGTATGCTGGGGTATAATTCCCTCGAACTGAGGAGGGAAGGATTACTGTCCACACATTTTTACAAACTGTTCTGGAGCAAATAGGTATTTTTGTTCCTGATAACTACCTGCGACATCGTCGACATCAATTGTTCTTTACTCCGTCACGCAGAACCAACCTGCCTTTGGTGATGCCAGTAGGAAGAGCAATTCGGACGCTGAATTTAATCATCTCGGATTTGGACATTTTCAGTGTCAGTGAGGCAGTATTCATATAAAAAAGTATTGCAAATTCTGGAAAGAGTACTGCCTCACTGACGTCGACATATTTGGATTCCTTCTGATATGTATGATTTTTTTGGTCTCATGTTGTTTTGTTTAATTTTGTCTTTGTAATACCGTTTTGTGTCCAAATGAGTCGCCTAAATGTTTCATCGTTTGTAATGTCTCATTTGCGTATAATGTATAAATAAATAATACTGTTATTTCATAGAGTTGTAATTTAATCATGTTTTTCTTTTTCAGCCGAAAGCTAATAATGCCAGGACCGGCTCTATGGTGGTGTCCGAGCTGGAGTACCGCGACGGGCAGCTGGTCAGCGGGACTCTGGAGGCCCTGGTGGATCTGTTGAGCCCTGGCGCGGACCGTGGCTTCCTGTTCGCGTTCCTGCTGTGCAGCCGGCTGTACGTGCGCCCGCACGAGCTGCTGGCCATGTTGTGCAAGAGGCACACCTCCGCCGGACAGGTAATGGGGGGTATACCTTATTCACTTCGGAGAGATGATTTGCAATTGTGTTAGAAACACCTCTTAAATTGGTCATAATACACTATCTGATTAGTTCTTAGGTCTTAGAAGGCGGAGTGTACGGCATTAGCTTCTAAAATACTCGGTGATTAGAAAATTACTTATTCTTCTTCTTTTTCCTTATTGTAGACCTATGTGGTCTGTTCTCCAGAGTGTTGCTCCTCTGGAGAACAGAGAGTGTTGTTGAGGTAGATTCCCAGCTGTCCTTACATCTTTTAGGAGGTCTTCCACGAGGACGAGTCCCATGAGGTTGATTATGCAATGCAATATAGGGGAGTCTGGTGGTGTCCATTCTTTGAACATGATCGTACCAGTCCCCTTTTCGCTGTCTGCTTCATCTTATAATATCTTCAACCTCACATATCTCTCTTATTCTGGTGTTCCTCACGCGATCCCTCAGTGTCTTGCCTGATATCGTCCTCAATGTCTTCATTTCGGAAGTCCTCAAAACTTGTTTGGTCCTTACTGTGTCTGACCTTACTTCGACGCCATATGTTATTATTGAGAAAATTACTACTATCTCAAAATAAGGAATATTAGTTTTAACGGCTATATTATATTAGTATATTTGTATTTTAATTTCCAATAACATCACAAATTTGGAGAAAAATAGTAATTTTCAAACATCATTAGCCGTGACACAAGATATTTGAAATAATAAAATAAAATAAAACTAATTCATTTAAATTTAAACGTTGTACAGTATCATTATAAATATAAGTCACACCCTTAATTGTATTTCTAAGAAAAATCTATTTGCAATATTAAAAATTTACTGGACTTTTTTGTGATTATTTCAATTTAAGCTGATAAATGATTAATTTAAAAAAAATTATTTATTTCAATGTTGGAATATAGAATATTTTTCAAATATATTCTTGCTTGTTCTATTCATAATAAATAAAATAAAAATCAGCGTCTAGTTTTTTTGTAAACACACTGTCACTCACACTATTGCAAACAATCTCCCTGAAATGAACAGACGCATTATATAGCGTCTTACCTGCAATGCGTATGTTTTTTTTTTTTTCAAAACTAAAAACTAACCCTTAAATGTACGACACAGCACATCGTATATACGAGTACGTTACACACTAACCCCTATAGTGCGGCTGGCTACATTAGCAGTCTAAAAAAATGGTCTAGACTACATTTGCAGCTCACATTTGAATGAATCTTGTAAACCTTTTTAGTTCAGTTCCTTACTTCTAAATTGTTCGTAATATAATGATGAACTGGAAATATTTGTTAAACTAACTAACTAACTAACCATCACGCCGTTACCCCGAAAGGGTAGGCAGAAAGAATGGACTGTCATACTTTAACCGATGCGGCACTCCATCCTTCTCTTTTCGCCCCGCGGGAGACGCGATGTGATGGGTTGCGAACCTCATCGCCACCAATAGGCATCTCCCGCGCACAAATCGATCGTAAAACATCCACAAAATAAATCTAAAACAAATATTATAAAATACAATGATATAAAATAAAATAACACAATAAAAATAATTTAAAACATAAGGTTTGAGCTGCAAAAGTAGTTAGCCTGATTTTGAGATTTTTTTTTATTGCAAATGAAGGTAGCAGTTCAAAGGGGGTTAATGGACAAAGATGATAAAAAAAATATTATTTTTAAAATTAAATATATTTTTCTTTTATACAATATACGAGTATAGTACAATTTTTTTAGGGGTTAGTTTGCGAGCATATTACATTCAGAAATATATATAGCTGTATGTGGTTTCATAAACTAATTTACACTACATGTAACATTCTTATACTTCATCAACTTCACGTCATTTGATTGTTTTTTCGTAACTTAATTTTTTTAAATTAAAAACGTTATCTAGTCGCCCCTTCATCCGCGGATCTTATAGCATATGTCATAAAGTTACAAAATATCACAATTATTACGAATGAAAACGTCTGCTTTCTAAAAGTTTTTTTTTTTATATTTTATGGGATTGACGTGTTTCGCCCTGCATAATAAAACAACTAGAAAATAACAAACATTCATTGGGAAAATTTGTTAGTTAAAAACAAAAACGCTACAAATTATTATATTTTTGATCGGACATATAAAGTTCTTATCTCGTCTTTCGTATTTTTTTAATTAGACAATTTATAAACCGTCGTTTTAGATTGACGACCTTCGTGGCCGAGTGGTAAGTGCATTGACTGCCACCCCGAAGGCTCCGGGTTCGATTCCCGGCGAGGGCAGTGTGATTGTCACACTGTCTTTGGTCTGATGTAGAATTTACGTGACAGTAAAATTGCGATAGATTAGCTACCTATCACATGTCAGGAGAATCACTATGATAGCTATAATAATACCCTTTAAATCGATTTGGTTCGTGCTGTCATGATGTAAAGAGCGATTCAACAAAATAATATAATAATTAATTAATCAGGGACGCTGTAGAAAATGCTCCATGTTACAAATTAGTTAAAAATAAAAATGGATTTCTTATCCCAACCTTTATGTATGGAAGCGAAGCATGGAACTGGCAGAAGAAAGATGAGAGCAGAATAAATGCGGTAGAGATGAGGTCCCTTAGACATATGTGTCGTAGAACGATGTACGACAGAATTTCAAATGCTGATATAAGAAATGAATGTAGAGCGGAAGAAGGTATTATGAATAAAATTATGAAGGGATCGCTGCGTTGGTTCGGACATATGGAGCGAATGGATGGAGAAATAATGGTTTTAAGAAAGTATACGTTAACGATGTAAATGGAGTACGGAGTCGAAGCAGACCGAGGAAAACATGGCATGACCAAATTAAATTTTAAAGGTTGGTCATGTAAAAAGTCGGAAGAATCGACTTGCGTGTATGACTCGCTGTATGAATTTGGGGAAAGCTAGTGAGGTGTGTCCTGATAGAGTAGTGTGGCGGTCCATTCTCTCTACCTACATAAGGATAATATTAATTTAAAATATGCGTTTTGAGTCTCTATCTTAACTTTATGGATTCTTAATGGACTTGTCTGATCTGCAAGAAGATTGTTCCAGACTGTAGGGCTGGCTATCGCGAAGGCTCGGTCTCTTGTATATAAACCAATACATTATTTTACACAATTTTCATTCAAGTATTTATATTACTTCTTCTTCTTCTTCACTTTTGGTAGACTCAGGAGTCTGTTATTTCAGGCGGGTCCTCTTGAGACGCTGAACTCCAGCTTTCTCTCCACCGTTTCAGGGGTCTTCCTGGTCGGCGTTGTCCGTTTGGCGTTCCATGGAGAACTATGTGTGGTATCCTATTTGAGCTCATCCTTTCTACGTGTTGATCCCAGTATCGCCGTCTTTGACGTCCCCATCTGATCACATCTTCGACCTCGCAGATTTCTCGGATTGCTGTATTCCTAACTCGATCACTTAGGGTCTTGCCAGCTATAGCGCGGAGTGTTTTCATCTCGGTTGTCCTGAGCATGCTCTTTGTCTTGACAGTGTCTGCCCTCGATTCAATGCCATATGTGAGGATTGGTCGCACACAGGTCTTATAGATGCGTACCTTGCTGTCAGTTCTCATGTCCTTGTTTCTCCATATGATTCAGGCAGCCTGCAACCGCTGCAGCCCTATCCACCTGTGACCTTACTTCTCTGGGGAGGTCATTAGAGCTGGTTACTTCGCTTCCGAGATATCTGAATAGGTCCACCTGTTCAATTTCCGCTTGGCGTACGGAGACTTCGCATCTCAGTTGATTTCTTGAGAATGTCATACACTTCGTTTTTGGGATGGATATGATCATGTTGTATTTTTATTTCGCTATAATTAATTTCATCTATTAAACTAAGCTGTATACTTGTGTTAAGTCCTGGTTTCCGGGATGTATCCACTACCGATTGAAGGTTAAAGAACCAGATACTCTCACCACGTCACATATCACCTTACATCGGTTCTTATACTTTACACCGACCGTTACATTGTACGCGTGCATATAAAGTGATATTTTCGCATAACTTTTTATGCGTACTCTCGGAAGAAAATCACCTGAACGTTTTTTAGGTTGCGTTTCAACTGGCGTTCGTTCGAAATCAGACAAATCTTTGCAGCGTGTTCATGGCTTATTTCGTTTCCTCACACTTATTACTTATTACGCTAAAGTTCGCACACTTTAGGTGGAACCCGACCGATGTACATGTGTATATACCCAGACCACCTCCGCGCAACGAGTTAGGTACACTTACTGTGCTGTGTTTTAGCGGCGAATTCCTTCCAAGTACGCTGACTAAATGTGTTTTTACCAATGTACTCGTATTGTACAGGGTGCGGCAGCATAACTTCCTTTTTTTAAATGCGCGCCATTCGGTCGGTTGGTTGAGGTCTCGTTCGAGAGGCGAAACTATAAAGTTTTGTTCCGACACAGTTTAGTCGGCATCATGCGTTGGAACAGTGAGGAGCGTGCGTTTGCCGTTGAAGCCTACTTTTCGAACGGATGTTCAAGGGTGCGGCAGCATAACTTCCTTTTTTCAAAACTTAATAAAACCCATTGTATGAATCCGAAATTTTTTATTTGTTTTTTATAATGTAGGCACATACCTAAAGTTTTGTTCAACTTAGTTTTTGAATATCAAATCAGGTAGGTGACGTCCCCCATTCTCCATACACTGAGTAAACCGATTTCTGGCGTTTGTATGACTCTTGCCAGCATATCAGGCGTTATCTTGGCAATTTATTCCTGGATGTTGGTCTTCAAATATTTTAGGGTCCCTGGACGGTTCACATAAACACGGGATTTCTGTCACGGGATGGCTGTTTTGAGGGAACACTTCCCAGAGCGCCTCATCTCAATTAAGGGCGATTTGGAGTGGCCGACCCGCTCTCCCAATTTGTCCCCTTGTGATTTTTTCTATGTTTTTTTGAAATCCCTTGATTATTTAAGTTTTTTTACGATAGCTGTGATACGTACAATAACAGTGTTTCAAATTTAAACATTCAATAATATTGAAGTGTCATAGGCCAAAACAATGGATTATCTAATTAATCACAATTATATTACCATCACGCTGTAGGAAGAATGAATAGACCGCCACACTGTGCTTTCCTGATATTTTTCTCACCAACTCGACATTTATACATCATACGATCTATACATCTCGTACATCGTGTCATGCACACACGTAAATTTATTCGACTCTTCATGTGGCCAAATTTGAATTTGATCAAAGTTAGTATTATTATGGACAAAAAAAAACAAGAACCCGCTGGTATAACTCCCAGCATTATTTTCACATAACATTGTTTTCTTACACGAGGTTAGCCATATTTGATTATTTTTTCTTAATGTTTTTTTATTGTTGCTTGTTTACCGCACATTGTTCCGATCATCAAAGCTGGCAAAATTAACGTGCTACATGTAATGTAGGTTTTGTTTAACGTGGCACACAAACTTATTCTGTACTTACCATAAACAAATTGTTTTAAAGGTTTCATATTGTCAAAATATGTATTATGTTGAAACGTATCAAAGCATTCTAATTTTCTTTTGAAATACGAAAACAGTACCTACACATAGTACCTATGTAAGCGATGTTTTTTTAATTGTTCAATTTGGCGTATACTAAAAATGTCAACAACATATTGTTGTTCCCCTAAACATAATATGAATTGAAATTCTTATAATTTTTTGGTTACTTAAATGTAAGTTTTAGATAAACTTAAGGCGTTAACACTGTGAAATTCCATAATGTCGAATTTTTTTATGAATTTTACAATGTTTATTCACTTTTGAGTTTATTTTTCTCGACATGTTTCGAAGGATATAATTCTTTTTTATATCGTTCTCCCGATGATGAAGGTTCGAAGATCGAAACATATGAAACAAAATTGGAAGAAAAAAAAACAGTTTTCTAATTCATAAAAAAAATCGTTAATTATAAGTATGTGTACTTAATCAAAATTAATAAAATAAAAAACAGCCATAACATAAAATGAAATAAATAAATCCATATTATGAATTACATATTTTATCATCGGGCATTTCACAATTTATTCTCAATATATACAAAATTTGTCAAACTAGATTGAGTCAGTATTTTTATTTAACGTGAAAGAAGTTGTGGTCATCTCATCGTCATTATTAATTATTGATACGAAATAAATATTCAAACTTTTTATTTGCATATTACGTACTACTAGCGCCGCCTTTACTTTGGCATTGAAACTATCAATCGGCCATCTTAAATTCGTCCATAAACAAACATATGCGGCTAAAAGGAGAACTAAATTGAGAAGGTAGCGTAGCGATGCCGTTTCGAAATCAAAATGTCGGGCCGAGCTGATCTGACAGCTGTGAAATGTCAAAAAATTGTAAAAGAAATATCGCAACAAATGTATTATATTAAAAGTTTTGTAACACATATATATATATTTTTTTTTTTTAAAAAAAAGACTAATACCAAAGATTTCAATCAATGATATTAGAATTTATTTTACAATCTTCAATATGAGCAGAAAATAGCTCATTATTATGAAGAAGGAATTTGGTCGTGTCCAGGCTCGAACCCAAGTCCCCTGGATCAGAAGCCAAGCGTTTTATCCCCTAGACCACCACCCGATTAGCAGGAGCAATAATACAATCTTTGTCGTATACACTAACTTCACATTTATTATAGATATAAAGTGAGATCACGGCACAAGACGCAGAGTAACTTCACCGATTCCGATACTCATATGGCGGTACATACGGCCCCGTGAATTTTCATGTTGGGAAAAATTGTCAAATGGTTTAATGATGAATGTCCGAAAGTCAAAGGTGATGGTTTTCGAAAGGGAAGAGCAAATGACAGTTTGTAATATAAGTGTGAACGAAGAGAACTTGGAACAGGTGAGGGAATTTGTGTATTTAGGTAGCATGTTCACACCAGATGGCCGAACGGATAGTGACGTCGAAAGAAGGGTTGGTGCGGGTAACAAAGTGAATGGAGCTTTAAAACTAGTTATTGGAAACAAGAATTTATTAATGAAAGCGAAAACGGCCGTTCACAATGGAGTTCTGGTCCCAACGCTAATGTATGGAAGCGAAGCATGGAACTGACAGAAGAAGGATGAGAGCAGAATAAATGCGATAGAGATGAGGTTCCTAAGACGTACGTGTGGTAGAACGATATGCGACAGAATCTCAAATGCTGATATAAGAAAGGAATGTAGAGCGGAAGAAGGTATTATGAACAAAATTATGAAAGGATCGCTGCGTTGGTTCGGACATATGGAACGCATGGATGGAGAAAAAATGGTTAATAAAATATACATTAATGATGAAAATGGGGTACGAAGTCGAGGCAGACCGAGGAAAACATGGCATGACCAAATTAATCAAATTTTAAAGGTTGGTCATGTTAGAAGTCGGAGAAATCGACGTGCGTGTATGACTCAATTTATGAATGTGGGGGAATCTAGAGAGGTTTGCCAGGATAGAGTAGTGTGGCGGTCCATTCTCTCTGCCTACCCCTGCGAGGAAACGGCGTGATGATTTGTTTGTTTGGGAAAAATTGTTTATGGTGCTTTCAACCTGGTAAATGCTTTTAAGACGAAGCGAAGACATCGGGATTTTTATTTCTTATTTGCCATCGTGTAAAATAAGACTAATGTTAAATTGTATTATTACTCCTTATATACGTGTTATAAACATTTCAATATTATACATTTCTGTTTCCGCAGTGCTGGTATATCAATTTGGCTGCCTAACGCCATGTAATGTAGAATCTTACACATTTGTAAAGTACCAATAATATTAATCATATGACATTGCTAAAAATGATTATGTTTATTAATTGTTTCGAAAAAGTCGCATTGTTTTTTTTTAAATTATTGACATTTGACAGTTTTCAGATCAGATCGGCCCCACATTAAATTCTACATTACGGTCTGGTAAACAGTGATTTCGAGACGGCATTTTGTTCGTGGTTTATCTATGCCCGAGCTTCTGTGACTTATTCGAAAAACATATTGAGTGACAGATGGCAGTACAGCGCGTATTTGAAATATAAATATCAGTGAAAAACTGTCGCAATGAACTGTTTTGTAACCGGTAACTCACTTTTTAATGTAGTATTTTTGTCCGTTTTTATTCATGACGAAGAATTTTCGAAGGAAATATATAAATGTTTTAACTAAATTATTGACTCCAAGTTCTACGTCACAATATTTCCTTATTGCTAGAGCTTCCCTTCGACTGAATCGAGTTTTGTTTTATTATTGCACCTCCTTGATATATTACGGTCTAGAAGATCTATTGTTTTTCTTCTGACATATGGGACGTAAGTTTGATCGTGGCTAATACTCATTTACAGCGCAAGCGATTTCTACACTGAATATATAACTAGTATATATGTTTTTCTAATAATTTCAAACATATACCTTAAGCGTTATGTATTTAACTCATTATATTTGCGATTTAAAGGTCACCATATTGCAAGTGTATTTTAATAACTATAAAAAAATTATTATGAATACACTTGTATGTAAGGGCTACGTCTCAACAAAATATTATTATTTGTCATGTATTTAGAAAAATGTATTTATCATGAGTATAACACTTGCACAATATTACAAATAAATATTGGTTTATTTTTTACTCTATTTGATGGGTTGCATATTATTATAATTATAAAGCAAGTGCAATATTGCGTTATGCATTGTTTGCAAAGGAGTCGAGAGTAAGTTGTGTTGTCGAGAGTAAGTTGTGTTGTATGCCAGGTGCCCGTCCCCGGAACGGCCACCGGCGAGGCCCTGCTGGCTGAGATGACGTCCCTCATCCGTCTGCTGGGCGAGTGGACCCGCAGCTTCCCGTACGACTTCCGTGATGACCGCGTCATGGCACTGCTGCGTACCATTACCCAAAGGTAACAGTCTAGTTTTACTATTGCAATATACCTTCTTCTCGGTTGTATTCCTCATGATTGAGGCCCGTGTCCCTCCTGTAAACCATTGACCATGGCACGCCTTGCGCTCTTGTCACCCGTCAGTCTCCAGGCTGCAATTAATGAGAAATCAGACCAATGAGCTCCCCGATTTGATTGGTCCAGCGACTCGGTGTTCGTAATTGTGGTCACCTTCCCTCCGCTTTGCCCATGATGATGAGCTTTTCAAGGTTGTCCTGTTCTCTCGGGACTATTTGTCTAAAATATTTTAAATATACCAGGGTTACCCAAACATATTCTACAGTGAAAGACTTTGTAAATCCGAAAATTTTAATGGAACACTTAGCTTTTTAAATTATAGTTCAAAGTCAACCAAATTTTATGGTTAAAAAAATAACACTTCTTTTGGAATCTTCCTGCAGACTTTTCCCTCTAGAATATATATTTTTAAACTGATATGCTGAATACTTAACATTTATTTTCAATTTTTTTTTTTTATCAGGTTTATGAACAATATTTTTTAGCTTAGCTAACTGTTCTGTCAATCTTGGCAACTGTCATTAAACTGATGAGATTTGTCAGCCGGTCAGATAAAAACAATATACCCCATCTTGTTCATGATCCAACTGTACTTGATCTCATAAACATCAGTGGAGATTAATAGTTTGTAGAAGATCTTGGAAGACCTCTAGATAGGAAGTAAAAGATCTTTAAATGTATTGCATTGTATAAAACCTTTCCAAATTGTCACTTAACCTCTATTCAAGTTCAGCGGAACATAGTTTGGGAAACTCTGCAATGTAAAGAGAAATTGTCCGAAATAATTTTTTTTTGTTATAGATGTTTTATTTTTGCATACAAATATTTGTAGACAAATACTGGATTTTTACCCATTGCGGGTTAATCATTTTTTTTTAAGGATTAATTGTATCTCAATAGAGACGAAGATGTAAATTATTTGGAAACAAAATATGGTAGTCGAGGCGTTTACAGGACTTATGACCTGTATTGGTTGGTTTAAGCGATCACTTTATGTTAACAACATTCCCCATTCCGCCTTTCTTACGACACCATGTTTGACAAATTTTTGGAACTTGAATATATGCTACTGTTTTTAATAACTTCACATTGTTGTACACTAGCGCCATCGATCTTCTACAAACTATCTTATTTTGTTATACCCGGAAGAGGGATGACAAGTATCTGAAATATGTGGATAATTGTGAAGTGTTTTCATAATTTAATTTTATAATCAAATATAAATTAATTCACAACACTTAATAGAGATGAATATACATACGAGTATATATATGTTTGTTTTTTTTTACATCTTAAACAATTTTGTTTGACATCTTGTTTATATTAAAATAAAATGACATTTAAAGATGCGCTGCTGAAGACATGGTGACGGTCCGTGATGAGGTATCCACCATGCTGCAGAAGTTGCTGGACCGCTTGACTGCTCTGGAGAAATATGAAGAGTCTCTCGGGGAAATTCCCGCTGTCTCCAGTGTGGACCTCCTTCCACATGTTTGTTATAACCTTCTATTTTATTATCTTTCTTCCATTCAACTGACCCTATGCTGGGCATTTTGTGAACCTATTTACATAGCTGAAATTACAATGTAATTGTATTGAAAAATATGTCCTTTTTATTGCATTTTATCTTATTCTGAATCTATGAAACTATTTTTCTTTTGCGAGTTTTTACGTGTGTTTAATTGACTGTTTTACTCAGCTCGACATTCTGTCCACTGGCCTGGCTCCGCTGGCTTTGGCACGGCAACTGACTTTGGTTGAGATGCACCGCCTGTCCTTTGTGGGCCCTGAGGAATTTGTGCAGGCGTTCATTCAGTCTGGGACCAAGGATGGGCCCCACGAGCCCAAGAAGACCAAAAACCTCGAAGCCTATGCCGACTGGTTTAACAGGCTGAGCTACCTGGTAGTTTCAGATGTATTGAAGGTGAATTTTTCAATTGATTTTTTTATGTCATTGTATGCTGGAAAATACTCTGTCGTAGCAAAGAACTCCTAGTCGAAAAGTTAAGATTTAGCTAAATGGGAAAAATAAACAATTCGTTCTTATTTATAATTTCATCAATTGTTGATTCACATTTAAATAACTTTTTGAAAACCTTGTATTTGCACTTTTCACAAACATGTTTTGGGACACATATGCCCTTCTTCAGTGTTGAAATTTTAACAACTTAAATTTTAATTAATATAAAATTTCTATACTGAGGGAGGGCATCTGTGTCCCGAAACATGTTTGTGAAAAGTGCAAATGCAAGGTTTTCAAAAAGTTATTCAAATATGAATCCACAACGCAAAGTGATGCGAATATAGAAGAATTGTAGAATTGTTTCTAATAATAGTTGTATCATTGCTATCATTAACAAGGGTGACAGGGGTAACAGCGATTTTTTTTTTTGTTATTATTTATAAATGGATAAAAAAAATATTTTCACACAAACATGCAATAATAATTGCTCTTAACATTATTTAATTAAAATTGTTTTTATTTTCAGTCTTTGAAGACAAAGCACCGCGCTCGTGTGCTTGAGCACTGGGTCCTGTGTGCCCGTGAGTGTTTCAATCTTGGAAATTTCAATTCTTTGATGGCCATTGTTGGAGCACTCAATATGGCACCGGTATCTAGACTGAAGAAGACGGTAATTTATTTCGAATTTTCATTTATACGTTGCCTTTTTCTACTTATTATGCTGCATTCATTACTAGATATTTGCGACCACTTGTTCTATTCTACACCTGTCCCTCGAGCCTTTTTAATTCTTATTTAATTTTTCTTGAACAATGATGTAAAACTCTTTTTTAACATTACTTTTATTTTTTCATACTTCCGTTGTAGTCTATTTTTTTCATTCTTAGTTGAATAATGCATGTTGTTGTGTTACAGTGGTCTCGCTGCGGTGGCGTAGCACAGCAGCTGCCCCCCTTGGAGCGCTGCATGGAGCCGAGCAGCAACCACGCCCGCTACCGTGCGGCCCTGGCGGCGGCGGCTGCTTCTCCGCAGCCTGCCGTGCCCTGCTTCAGTGTCACGTGCCGTGATCTGCACTTTATAAACCAGGCCGCCCCAACCAGGTTACTACAATTTTCCCTACTTTACTATTCTTTTCTATACTTTTGAAGGCTCATCAACATTTTGCTTATTTACAAAAACTTAGGAGCAATGTTCGCTTTTATTTTCCAAAGGTTATGTACGCAATAGACATTGGCTGTGCATTTTAAATGAGAAATTAAAAATGTTGTGTGCCACATAATGGTATTTGGACCTACTAAATGAAATATAAAATTTTTGTTAATGACAATAATTAACAACACTACATAATGTCAATTCATTTATTAATTGAAATGGTTAACTTACTCATAGCCTTTGATAGCTGCTGATTGTTATTTTTGAAGGGATGATTATTAATTTGTTTTAGTTTTTTTTTTAATCGTAAATTTTATGACATGTGCAATTTCACTACAAAGCCAGTTGTTTACGGGTTCCCAGTGTTGCCAGTGCAACTCAGTGTTAGGAACTCATCCTGATGCTGGTGTAACTTTAGAACCTTCTGTGGTAATGTTAGTGCGCGCATTCGGCGAATTATATGCGCGCACACATGTACACAGTTAAAAAAAAAAAAAAACTGTTTGAGAGGATTAGCGAGTGTGTTGACTTTGTAGGGTGTCGGGAAATCGCATCAACCTGGACAAGTGCCGCGCCCTGGCACGCCAGGTGTCGGAGCAGCTATCCCGCTGCCATACTGACACTGGTGTCACTCGTCATGAGTCTACCTGGCATTATCTGCTTACTACACCGGTTCTCACCCAGCAAGGTAATATTTACTTCCTACATTCTAAACTTTGCGTTATATCATTAACTAATTTGATTTATAAAAGATTTTTTCTCCATATTTTGAGTGTAGCAAAAATAATCTAAGAGTAGTATATCTTTTAGAAGATGCTGCCTTTTCCATTTGGGAATTTACTCATAATTAGTCATTTTTAATAATAAAGGGTGATTATGTTTCAGTTATATCTACTTTCACAGGAAGCAAAAACTTGGGTAGTTTATATTATTCTTTCAATGATAAAGGTAAAAAACCTTTAAAAAAATAAACTCAGAAGTGAAAAAAAACGGTTTTAATTCTTAAAAAAATTCGTCATTATTGAATTCCACAGTGTTCACGCCTTAAGTTTATCAAAGAAATCAAAACTAAGTAACTAACCATCACGCCGTTTCTCTGGAGGGGTAGGCAGAGAAAATGGTCTGCCATACCTCTTCTCACATCTTCCTTCCTCCACATTCATACATCGTAACACGCATGCTTGTCGATTTTTCTGACTTCAAATGTGGGCGCCTTTCAGTATTTAATTAATTTGACCATGCCAAGCTTTCCTTGGTCTTCCACGACTTCTCTTTCCACTCACATTGCTTGTATACAACATTTTAACCATTCTTCTCTCGTTCATTCGTTCCATATGTCCAAACCATCTAAGGGATCTTTTTTAATTTTACTTATCTGCCTTACATTTCTTCCTTAATTCGTCGCTCGGTATTCTTTCATAAGAATCTATCATAGTAATCAATACTTTATTATATTACAACTTTGTCTTGTCAAATAAGCAATTTAAATCATCATTGATTATCCTTGTTACAATTGCAAAGTATTAATATATGTATTTATTACTTATATTACAAATTCAGTAATGTTTTATCTATAGTCAATCAAATTACACAAATACATAATACATTGCTAAAACAGGTTTATATTTTTAATGGAATAATTTAATCGATATATTCGTAATTTAGTTTTTTTTATTGTGAAATTAAACTGGTTATTTTTTTAATAGCAATGGAGCTGGCTACTTTTGAACGTGAGGCTCCGTACGACCACTCGGAGAAGGAGCGCTACAAAAACCTGAGGCATGCTTAAGTCATGAGATTTTCTTGAGAGCTAAGGTAATATATTCATCCCTTGGATATACTAATGGAAAAAGGCATTTTTAAAATATTAAACGCTTCGTAGGATTGCTTTATATTTAGGAATATTTTAATGTACTAGATGAATCTGATGAATGATTGGTTTTTTAACATTTAAATGAATGTTATTTTTCAATATAATTAATTGTTTTTTTTTTATTGAAAAATGTTATATTCTCCATATTTTACATTGTTGAAAAAGACAAATTTCCAGAAGTTTTATTATATTTTATGGGAGTGACATGTTTCATCTTGCTAGGGTAATACTAAATCCCCAACAATAACATTTGATAATGCCCTAACAAGATCAAATCAAATCAGTTTATTTACTCAACAGACATTATAAACAGCATAAAACAGACTAAAAACATTGTCAAAGCGTCTCTGAGGTGAGCTATTCACGAAAACGGCGCTATACAAATTAGCCTAATAATTATTAAATGTTTTAGACATCTATTGAGTACAGGTAAAATATTTTATGCATACAACATAATACCAGGAACGTGTGAGAGATGGTTCGACATTAGGAAGACAAGATATTTTACAAAGTCAAGAGTATTTGTCTTCTGAACGTACTTTCACTAATATGAATTTTGTCAATCTCCGAGGAGACCGCATTCAACAGACTAATTGCTCTTCCCACCGGTGTCACCAGAAGATGAAGCATGTTACTCCCATAAAATCTAATAAAACATCTAGAAAGGTAGTGCTTTCATCGATATTAAATATACTATATATTATTTACTTTGAAAGACTAAGGAAATTGATAGAACAAAGGATTATGAAAAAATTGTTTGCTATTTAGTGCTTTTCTTCTATTAGTATGTCTTTAGCTGATGAAACAGCTTACCGAACTATCAAATTTTTAAAGAATTCTCTCGGACTATCTCAACATTCGAAGATTTTACCAGCATGCCAATGACTACGATGAAGTTCTTGCCCAAAAGAATATTTATTATTTTTCATAAGATTCATAAATTAAAAAGATTTTTGGAAGTGATTAATTTTGTTTTATCAGATTATTATTTTAATATTTTTAAGTTTGGCCACAACTATCAAGGCTGTATGAATAAATTAATAACAAATTTTATTTATTTTTTGGATTTCTAAATCTTGGGCAAAGGTACAAATAGTTCATTTGATATTATGTATTAATTTAAATATATAATTATTTTTTAAATATGTACAAATTATTAATGATTTGGTAAATGTTATATTTATTTTGTTTGCAACTGTGTCTCATTTTTATTTCACTTTCTTTCTTGGTGATGTTAAGTTAATTTTTATTGTCTCCAGGATAATTTTTTAATTCATTTTTTGAATAATACGCAACAATGCATGTTTTTTTTTTTATATATTTTGATTCAATTGAGGGTTTTACTCTAAAGAAAGATAGAAAAAATACAGTATAAAACAAAAATATATTTGTCTAAGTTATCAACAATTGACAATTTGTTTGCTTACAATCAGCTGAATAGTTTATTTTAAATATAATAATAATACACTTGTAAAATTTGTAAATAAACCACTTTATTAAAAATGTAAGTACTTTTACAAGTGTATTACATATTATTATATTTAATAATGTCACACCACAATTTAAGTGCTTCATACGAAAGTACAGTACAAGTCGTTTATCTGGATGTCAGTTAACTGGAACGTCAATTATTCGGACAAGCCGAGATGATGAAGAGCAAAAAAAGATGAAATCTTGTTAAAAAATATCTCTGATTATTTTTCCAGTACTGTAGAGTAATGTAAGCCTTTTATGTTCATGTACTACATACATACTTGTTTTTGCAGTAAAATTTGTAATTTCATAATCATTAAATGAGCTGAGGGAAAAAATCAATTATTGCCTGTTTGATTATCCGGAAAAATCGGTATCCAGAACCCTTCCGGTCCCAATTAGTCTGGATAAACGACATTCTACTGTACATATATTTTAACATTGATGGCCCGCAAATTTCCATATAATATATTAACGCTTCTACTTACAATGTTTGAAAAAGATATATTATAAGAGTATTTTTTCAGAATCCAATATAATGACTCTCAGTATAAATATCAAATGCTTGTTGCGTAATCTGTTCAAGGAATGATTTTTTTTACAGTTTTTGTTATATAAAATAAAATGTGATTTCTTTTGAATATATGTTGATCCAACATCTCGATTTTATTGGCTGTGAAATCATAATGTAGTAAGAATTTGGATAGACAAATTCATACTATATTATGTTTTAGTTTTAAAAGTCGGTCTGATTGGCCGATGTTTTTATTTTATGTTTTAGAACCCCGCTGTTTTAGTTAACAGTTTGTAACGTCAATTATTATTGATTCGTCACGCGTGTTGCAGTCGCCGAGCTAATCATATTAATTGTTCAAGCGTCCTTTGAACCAGATTCTTGTTGCATGACTGATCTTGACCACTTGGTAATTTGGAAGATTTTAGATTTGGAATATGTATTTGTTGAGGTTTGCTAGCTGAACCTGTGAAAGAATGAACCACCGTACGCGGCCGTGAGCCACTGCCAGGCGGAACCCTGTTCCATCACATCATATGAAAGTCCGTATTTATTCAAAATAGGTAATCATTGTGTGTAAAATAAATCTAATGAGTGTTCACTGTTTTTCAATATATAAATGTTTTAATGGATATTCAATGTGCATATACCCCCCTAATGTTATAATAATTTAGAGAAGATTTGTGTCATCATCAACAGTGCTGTGAATTAGGTAAATAAGCAAATTGTTCAAACAAATTCACTTTGAGCAAAATTTCTAGGAAATAAATGTTTCCAAGTACTCTTATTTTTATTCATTCTTTGGCGCGATTCTGATGATTTCACATTTCAAATCCTTTCTCTCGGACTATGTAATATTAATACATATACTAATTACCTTTGTAAATACCTATTTGACTGTAACTTTAATAATCTACCCACACATATTATAAATAGGCTTCCAAGACATGGAACAATGTGTTACATACTTTCGGCACGGAGTCAAAGTTTCATTATATATAAAATAATATAAGCATTGATCCAAACCAGCAAATTCAGTTCCAAAAATAATATCAATGTGTCTATTTAATTTACTTAACATTTGAGATTTTCTTACAATACATGGCTAGCATGTGCTTTTAAATTTGTGTATTTGTTAGTTAGGCTCAACTGTGTTTCTGTGGCAGATCACAAATATTGTATCTATATGGTAGATGATAATTCATCTTTGTATTTGATCTGCCTATTTTAAATCTATTGGCATTTTTATACAAAATTGTCATTTGTTGTAAGAACATGGATGTGCGTTACCTCTTAAGAATAATTTAATATTCTTGCTGCAGCGATACCCCAAATTTACGTTAAGGGGGTGATAATGAACATGGCTTCTGTAAAGGGAGGTTTCATCTATTGTTATCATTAAACCATGATAGAAAGGCAACATCGGAAAGAAATATAAATTGCAGGAAATTTTTTAATGTGGGGGTTCACTGAATTGTCAATTTGTCGTAAGGGTCACAAAAGCCCTCTCAATCGCTTTTCTCATTGTTTTAAATTTAAAATTATAAATGTTTCCCAAGTAAGTAAATGTTTCTCTAATTTAATTCTGTTTAAAATTTGGTGTCTTTAGAATCACAATTGAATTAATTATTTTTAGATACTTTCTTGTGTTGCGCAAGAAGATAGCGCAGTGTGTGGATTTAAAATTATATAAATGTGATTATAATGTCAAAAGCATTTATTATTTTATTTATTAAAAAGATTAATTAAGTATTAGCATTTGCATAGTTAGAAATTACTCTAAATGCTTGTATTCAAATAAGGTTATGTATATACTTATATATTTCATGTACACTTATTACTATAGGAAACTATGTAAAAGAGTATTGTACTTTATTGGAAAATATATTCGTGATCATTTTGTGAATTGTTTTATTTTAATCACATTTGAAAGTGACTTTTGGAAAAACTCCACTTTTAGAATGCATTTGCCACAGTGATCGCCAACAGCGGGGAGAACTGACACGGACCTATAAGTTAATTAAGCCAAAGCGCAGCCCCCGCACAAATTTTGGAGATTGGGCTTTCGTGGTGGCAGGTCCGTCTGATTGATTTTAAATCTAACTTAAAAATCCACCTCTTCAAATCATCCCATAGATCGATAGTCTGACACTTAATGGATACAAATCATTTATTTTATGACAGTAACAATATAAATATTTTTAACATACAGCCTGAAGGGCAGTACAAATTATCATTATCAGCAAGGAATTTACTTACATAACCAACCCTGGAGTGGCCAATACATGTATTTTATTATATTTAAATATAGCTCACTACACACCAAATCCTGTAGATATTGAAATGTGGCCATTTCAGGTGAAATTTTTTAAAAATATTTATATTTTTCTACCTACTGACATCACCAATGGCAGGTTGGTTCTGCGTGACGATACGAGTAAGTATTAGTTGTTTCAGGTCATAAATGTTTTCTAGATCCTCGAATCGGCTTGAAAAAATATGTCGCCGTGAACCCTATTCTCCTCAGTTTAAGGGAATCATACCCAAAAGAAATACTGTAGGATACAGCCAAGGACATACCTGGGGTGGGTTCTTCAGATTTATTTTTTAACCCTCTCCAACAACAGATAATACCGAGCCATCGTGAAGACTCAAGCATCATAATATAAATAGGCAAAAACCCGTATTTCATCAAAAAGGCGAATGAGAATATTTTGAATACAAGAGAGAAATGATTCTAGGATTCTTTTGCGCATGCATGTGAACAAGCCACAGAGAAATACTTTGAATGTGCATCGCGCATGCGCGGAAATGTAATATGAAATTTGTTTATTTTATGACAGACTAGAAGTTCATTATCAAATTTTAAACGCATTTGAAAAAATAGATTTACATTAAAAGTTTTAACTTCTTACTGATTACGACAGTGAACGAGGTTTTTAAAAGTTGAAAATTTGGTTAAAAGAGAGCCGTTCGTGGAGCACCAACCCCAAATTAATTATTAGATGTGGAAAAACAGAAAGGTGGCTTTTTCACGATAAGTCAACATATCTGAAACAAGTCTTCAAGGGAAACTTTATCTTCAATTCAAATTGAGTCAAAGTCTTTGAACATTAATGAACTCAAAAAACTTTAAGTTAATCTTGCTCCATTCGATATTGCAAAAAAAAAATTTGGTTTACATCTCGTCACCTGAGAGTAAGAGGGTTCCAACTGACAAAAGTAAAAAGCTGAGAAAAATGAAGTCAAAGTTTCTAAGACTTGTATTTTAGTAACGAACGACGATATTTTAATGAAATTTTCTACAAAACCCAAGAAGCTATATATCTTTAATATACATTTAAAAAAATAACTATTTTTTATAGTTAACACTGTTTTTTTAATGTCTTAAAAATCAGATGGAACCCTACTCATCTATTATCGTGACAAAACGTTAGTGAATAAGGGTTCAACAGCAAATGGAACCCTCTTCACTAACTTGCGTATAACAAACCGTCAACTGAGAGTAAGAAGGTTCCAACTGACAAAAGTAAAAAGCTGAGAAAAATGAAGTCAAAGTTTTTAAGACTTGTTTTTTTATAACGAACTACGATATTTTAATGAAATTTTCTACAAAACCCAAAAAGTCTTTAATATACATTAAAAAAATACTTATTTTTTTAGTCAACACTATTTTTTTATATCTTAAAAATCAGATGGAACGTTACTCATTTATTTTCGTGACAAAACGTTAGTGAATAAGGTTTAACATCAAATGGAACCCTTTTCACTTACGTGCGTATAACAAACGTTGTAATAGATTGACTCTCCATTATTTTGTGATAGCAAATAATAAAAATAAATATTTTATTCTACATTATTTTTGCATTTACCTCAATTATTTTTAAAAAAGATTCAAAATGTTTTAACTTTAAAAATTATTGTTTTTGCCTGAGGAAAAAGGTTTTCAATTTTTATATTAACACTATACTTAATGATTTAGAAACGGTGAATTAATGAAAAAAACTAAGTAAAACATAAATCTATAAAGTTGGTATTTATTTAATAATATAGTCATAAATAACATATTTTGGAAAAAAGAAAGAATGAATTAGAACTTAAAGTGTATTTTTTTATTTTACTTTTAGTAGTATAATAATACAAAATAAAAAAAATAAAAACGGGAAAAATAAAAAGAAAGAGAAAGAAGTAAGACATATTGTTGATCTTGAAGAGGCATGTATTTCAGCATCTCTTTTAAATCATAAATTTTTGGAGTAGGCAATGAATCGTTCAATTTTAAAGCCTTTGGTTCCAAAAAACTTTCATTTTCGGAAGTCCATTTTATCCGTAATGTTTCGTTGTGACGGAGATTTACACTATTTACTTTACTATAATCTCCAAACTCAGTCCAATAAGATACCGTATGCAGTGTTTGTGTGAATTTCAGTATTTTTACTTGAAGAAAGGGAACTGAGGAGAATTTAAATTTTTTTGATGCAAGTCCAAAGTCTTTAAAGTCTACGTCAGCCATTTGTATTATTCTCAAAGGGTTTTTGGTATTGATTTTTTTTAAACCTCTGATCAATCCAATAGGAGAAAATAATTCGATTTTTGAGAGAGCTCTCTCAATCGTGCTATGAGCACTGTCTACTTTTTAGCACGATAGTAATGAAATTCTACAGTGGGAAATGAAGATATATGCATTTTGACATCCTCAATAATTTCCTGACGAATACTGTTGCTTGAAGTTTGTCCTCTCTGGCTGTGGAGTATTAGTTCGGCTCTTCTTTTTGTGCACATTATATATAGGCTTTTGAGAAATAGATAACGTCGAGGTATATAATATTTTGCAAACCTGGAATTTATTTTCTTTCACATTAAAAAAGTACTAGAAAGAAAAGTATTTATATGATTTATCATTTTCATCCTGACGATTTGGTCTTTTCGTCAAACAGCGTGTAGTACTGTTAAGAATAAAATGGTATTTCCCATTTTGATCTAATTTATAGTAATTAGAAAACTAATCCACCCTCTTGTCATGGCTGATTTTAGTGGCGCACTTTTCAATGTTGTAACCTGTCTCTGGATAACGAGTTTTCCCTGTCTGATTGTATATTGTTTTCCAGTTTGGTGATTTTCCTTCAGTATGGCTGTTTTACATTTGTTGGTTTTAGCAATATCACAATTAGGATCTTTTGTAACATTTTTCAAATTATAAAACAATTATAGGTTATCAGAATCACTGACGCTCATCATGTCTTCCACTAATTTCCTTATGTTATCTTTCAAACTACATGTTGAAAGAACCAATAATTGATATGAAGTTACATAGATACGATTACATAGATACGACACTTTGTCGGTTTCAGGTTTGGAATAAAAGGGTTCCATCTGCAGCAGTTGAAACTCTTTTACCGAGAAGCGTGTAAATTTTTTGGCGACAGTTGGAGTAATAAGGTTCCAACTGTAGATGAATCCTTTTTCACTGAATTTCGTGTTTTGAATGATCAGATGGAACTTGATTCTTTTCGTAACATCAAAATGATGATACTATTACATGTTTTTATTTATCGTACGTATAGATAAGGTCAGTAAGAACCCGTTTCACGAAAAAAAGCTATATGTGAAATTTTGTTAGTTGGAACCCTCTTACTCTCAGGTGACGATCTGTGAATATATCACGGGTTGCAATTAATGTTTCTGATTGAGGATTTATATAGGGTTCTTAGACTCGATTTGAGCACGAAATATCAACTTTCATTGTTGATCCCAAGATTTCTGATAGTAGATTTGTTTGAAACATTATTTTCTCATAGAATATCGCTTCAGTCCCAACCCACCAAATTTTATGAGGAGGGGATAAATAAGTTGCCAATAAGATGGGAGAAGGTTATATTTAAAAATGATGAATATATAATGGATTGACGTAATTCAATTTATTAATTAATTACGTAAACATTGTTGCAATTGATATCATATTTACTGAGAAGAACAGTGAGAAGTAAAAAATGCACCAAGCGGAAACCCCGGGGCATCACGTGGTTAATGGAGCAGTCGCCCATCGTGGGGATCCAGATCCTCTGGTGGCAACCTCATAGTGCTCGCCTGAGAATCGGGATACTGGCAATGCTCCGACTTACTGCTGCCAGCCGCCGATCCGCCCTAAAGAGGGAGACGTCGCGTAATGCTGACCATGCAGTACTAATGTATAATAGGGGAAATGCCTCCTCAAAAACCCACAAAGAGGTCTACTCATGGGAATACAATAAAATATTGTATGTTTGTAAAACAAAAATAAAATAACAATTTTCGAAAAGACATTGTTCTATCATTTAACATTTTGACAGCTGATCAGGGAATGGATACGTGATGTACTTTGTCCTTTAGCTAGCCGCGCATTTTACAGCGCGCTTTCTACAGTACGCCGGCGATTTTGTAAGGTTTTTAGAAAAATAATTATTGCAGTTAGAAGCATAAATTTTCTTACATTTTTATGGTTATATGATTTATTACGGGTATAAAAAAAACACATATATCATTTTTGTTTTTTTATTACAAAATCAGCTTAGAAAATGACATGTTTTTGAAAAAAATGGAACTCTCACATACGTTTCGCATTTAAAAAAAAAAATGTATTATAGTATAATACTCCTTTAATAAAACAAAATATTTTTATGTATAATATTATAGTATTATACACCTTTTTGGTATGAATTTTTTTAAAACAGGGGTAGTAACATAAAGGCATGTTGCAATCTGGGCAGTACCCCGTTTGCTTCTTCACAGTGTCTGCGCAAACTTTGCAGACTCTTCCCACTACTGTATTCTTTTCTGTCGGCGGTATCCTTTCCAGAAAATGCCTTCCTACTAATCTGGTGCTCTTTCCAACTAAGTGTCTTTCATGAGACGGGCCAGCATCATCAGCACTTAGCAATAAAGTCTCACCACAAGACATCAAAAAAATTGAGAATCGCTGTGAACGCCTTTGGGTTTTGGATTTATTGTAAATTACATGAGAATTTACCAAAGCCCTTGCCACTAAGTGGAAAAACATTTTTTTTCACCACTTCATAGTCTTTCTGTTGAGAGAGAGTAGTATGATATACATTGATCATTGAGATCCACGCCAATTTTATGGTGTGCATTATGCAATCAGGCTTTTATTAGCCCCACACCTTTAGCTTTGGTTTTAACCATTTTCAAAATATGGCCTTTTTTAGCGTCACACAGCATATAAATTTTCATTCCGTACTTATCAAGCTTATCTTTATTATATACTCGAAAGTGTACTCTTCCTCTGAAGCCACAGGTTCCTTCATCAATATTCAATTCTTCATCAGGGTAAAAACTCGTCTCACACAACTGAGAAAGCATCTCAAAATATGGACACACTTTGGAAAATGCGTTGTAGTCTTCATGACTACACGTAGACGACTCGTAGAGCAATGGTGAGACAATAAGGTGAGTGTGTGTGTGTGTGGTCGATCGCTCATCCAGTGCCATCTTGATATAATGTCAAGATGGCACTGGCTCATCTCGCCCGCCCCGCGCACCTCACGTATTTGAAAACCTCACCGCGCACCTCACCTTTAGCCAAAGCATCCATCTACATGTTACCATACAGTCTGTGATTTTAAAATAAACAATATGAAACTGGATCACGTGATGAGTCCGTGATCCGCGACGCTAAGGAAAAATCCTTCACGTGTTGATTCCGTGATCGGCTGATAGTCGCTAGCGGTAACTAAAATGTGCGGCTATCAAAGTGTTAAACTTTCGCATCACAATATTTCGATTGTTTTTCTCTTTGGTGTTTTATCCATGTCTATGGTCAGACTTGTATCGTAATCTTTCCAGGTGTCTTTTCTGTCAATGCCAATCTTTACTTCTGTTTCTTGTATCGATATTCTCGGGTAAAATAATTAATAATTATTATTTTCTAGTGTTCGTTTTATAATTTTGGTAATTTAAAAAAACGGTTGTCATTCATTCGTCGAAATGTATTTTCCGTTAAATACAGAAAATCACAATTTTGCGGAAGCAGTTACAAACTTTTGTTACAGTTTTTTTAAATCTTTACCCAAACGAGGCAAACCTAACTCAACTACTGAGTGGACGGTTCTCAGTTGTATTGTGAAGACTTCTTTTGACTGTAGACTCGAAGTCGTATCGTTGGGCACAGGGTCAAAATGTATTGGAAAAAGCAAATTGAGTCCGGACGGAGACATATTGAACGACAGCCATGCCGAAGTTATGGCTCGCCGTGGATTCTTAAGATACTTGTATGAACAAATCGATTTGGCTTTCCAAAATGAGCGATCTATATTTATTGTGAACAGCGATCAGAAATGTACCCTGAAATACGATATACGTTTTCACATGTTTTCCTCCCAAAGTCCGTGTGGCGATGCCTCTATTGTGGAATTTGACACTACTATACAAGACTCTTCATGTTTTTTGTCCCAATGTATCGGTGAAGTAGGTCGCATGAAGCGCCGAAATCACGATTCCCCACTGATCCCAGTTAAAAAGGCGAAAAAAAATAAAATCAAAGTTTTTTACCTTACTGGAGCCAAAAGAATCGTCCCATGTCCCGGAAATTTTGATGATGTAATGGGCCAAGTAAGGATCAAACCAGGAAAAGGTGATCTGACTACTTCCCTCTCCTGTACTGACAAGCTAGCTCGTTGGCTGAGGGTTGGAATACAAGGGGCTCTTATTGACATGTTTTTGGAAAAACCAGTTGTTTTAACTTCCATCATAATTGGAGGTGGGTGTCCATTTTCTAAGGCTGCATTCTACAGAGCAATGGTGGACAGAACATTCAGCGATGATTATACCGATGAGTGGACCTGGCTTCGGAACAGCCCCCCCGTATCATTCCACGAGTGTAACGTCAACTTGTTGTTTGTTCCTATTGTGGAACAGGCCAAAGCCCAGTTTAAATATTCGAAAGGGGAAGGGAAGCATCCCTGCTCATCCAGCATTGTTTGGTGCAAAGTGAGTGACGTGTAAGTATCATGTCGTTACTCGCAGATTGCTGTGTATTGGATTAATTGTTCTTTTGTACGCAACGTAGCAAGTTGATATATTTCTGAAGGCGATTAAATCAACACCATTGCTTTAAATTACACAACGAATTGTCCATATGTTCTTTCTTATAATTGTCATTTGTACATCTGTGAAATATAATGCGAAGTATATTTGTAGTAAAAACGTATTGATGTGAATGCAAAATTGCGAAAACTTATAGCACTTGTATGATATTTTTGAAAATTGCTAGTTTGGTATGATGTTATTACGAGGGGTATTTTTTTAAAATAATGTATGTTTTTTGAAAAGAAAAAAAAAATTGTAAATATCAAAAAAAAAAATCTAAAACTAACTAACCATCACGCCATCTCTCCGAAGGGGTAGGCAGAAAGAATGGACTGCTACACTTCTCTTTCCTGACATATTTCTCTCGCTTCCTCAACACTCATACATCGTTTCATGCACGCGCGTCGATATCTCTGACTCCTCACATGGCCGACATTCAATATTTGATTAATTTGATCGTGCCACGTTTTCCTCGGTCTTCCTCTATTTCTAGTTCCATTTACATCGTTAACATTTACATTTTTTACTTACTTTAATTATTTTGTTCATAACACCATCATTCGCACCGCATTCACTTTTTATATTTTCATTCGACACTCTATCATACACAGAGTATTCACACATTCGCCTAAGAGATCTCATTTCTACTGCATTTATTCTACTTTCATCTTTCTTTTGCCAGTTCCATGCTTCGCTTCCATACATAAGGGTCGGTATAAGAACACCATTGTGCACTGCCATTTTAGCTTTTTTGGGTATGTTTTTGTTTGCGATGATAACTTTAAGTGCACCATTCACTTTGTTGCCTGCCCCAACCCTTCTTTCAATATCCCTCTCCACTCGCCCTGTAAACATACTACCCAAATACACAAACTCATCTACTTGGTCCAAATTTTCACCATTCACGCTAATGTTGCAGACTGTCATGATTTCTTCTCTTTCAAAAATCATTACCTTGGTCTTATTCACATTCATCGTCAGATCATTTCGCATGCATACCTCATACATATTATTCACCAGAACATTTTTGTATTCTCTACTTTTCTACATATTTCCATTTCTGTTAAAAAATAAATTCATACCGCTCAACAAGTTATTGAATTCTGATTTCAAAGAAATCTGAAGGTGCACCCAATCCATCACTACAGTTTTCAGTTCTTGGTTGTCGTTGCACTGTTGATCACCAAAGAATTCCTTTAAGAAATCCTGAGTAGGTCTGTTCGTCCCTGATATTTGGGGCCATAGATTATTTTATCTCCCACGATGCAGAACCAACCTGCCAATGGTTATGCTGGTAGGTAGAGCAATATCTTTGCTTAATCGTATCACCTCGGAGTTTGACATATTTTGTGATAGTTTGGCTCATCTGAGGGAAGTACTATTTTGTTAATTTGTCATGCATCTTATGTTTCTCGCTCTTTTTATTAATCTATTATGTATTACTTATTATTGGGTATCTCTAACTTGTATCTTTAGTGTATTGGAAAAAAAAAATCTGTAATGCTTTAGATATGTTTAAAATAAATAAATGAAGTGAAAATGAAAGTGTCAACAAAAAAAAAAAACTGGGTGCAAGGTCTGGCCTGTAAGGTGGATGATCTAGTTAGATCCAGGTCCTTTAGAATTTCGTTATCAACATCACAAATCAAATCTTCAGAAATCAGAGAAGGTCTGCTAGGGCTTGGCTCATCATGTCATTGAACATTCTCACCCACTTTCGAACTTTGCTGTCACACATAGCATTCATCACTGTACACTTCACAAATCTCACAGTGGAATTCCTCTTTTGCCCAATTTCTTGCACTCAAGAATCAAATCACAGATCGTATCTCACAGTCGCAGGCGACTTAATTTTTTTTTTCTTTTCTTCATATGGCATATCAGGTCTCTCTAATGTTGGCAATCACTTCTGTGAAGGCTTCTCTGTCTTGCGCCGCCCGGAACAGCTCCTCCACATTCCCTATTACAGTCCAACCTTTGATGTTGCGCGGCCAAGATGTTTTCCTTCAGCCAGGACCACGTTGTCCCTCAATTTTGTTCATTAACATAAGTTGGAGGATCTCCTACTTGTCTCCACGCAAGATATTACCCAGATAGGAAATCTTACAGACCCTAATACATTTCAACAATTCACTGTTGCAATGAGCTCTCCTCAGGACTTCTAGATTGCTGATCAAATCTGTCTACAGTATACGAAGCATTCTTTTGTGTAGCCATATTTCGAATGCCTTTAACTGGTTCATTGTATGCAGCTTCGGAGTCCAGGTTTTTGAACCACGTAACAGAACAGGCCAAACATAACACTTTAACATTCCCCGTCTCAATTTTCTTAAACATTGTAAACTTGTACAGCTCAGCACATAGACAGATGATACTGTACTGTACAGAAATGTGCAAATGAAATGATTAAACGCACAAAGCATCCTGGGAGCGACGCACGATTGCCACACTGCGGCGATCGTCCATCATTTTCACTCTCATTCACAAACGGACCTTATTTTAAAAATACCCCTTGTATATATTTTTTTACTGTTTGCGTAATATACAAAAAATATTTGACGTTTTTATTTTTCTTACGTAGCACTTAATTTGTGTTGTGACATTCATGTTCCAATTAAAAAAGAGAACACACCAAAGCCTGATTTTCAATAATTACTTTTATCAATCAATAATCGATTCAATAACCATTTTTAACTCACTAAAGTAGTATGTTTTACCATCATTTTATTTGTTTATTTTAGAACCAACTGGTTTTATCAGGGTAACAACAAAAAACTGGGCCCTGATGAACCTCCGGTGGAAGTAAAACTAGTTGATTATAATAAACAAATAAAGTTGTACGGGATAAATTGGTTCCCTCCTATGATAATATTTAGTTTAGGTTGCTGACTGCTGCTCGTCTCCGGATGTAATGCATGGGGAATACAGTGTGGTGATATTCCGCTTGTCAGGCTTGTGGGGTGATGTGGCAATAGCTCTTAGCCTTTAAAAACTCTCGGTGTGCTCTGGAAAATGCCAATCGCGGCGCTCTATTTATATGATTACGCCGCCAACGGCCCGGCAGCAGTACCATCCAGCGGAACTATCGCAAAGCTGCCAGGACGCGCAGCGCTATCACCCACATTTTTTCACCCCACGCCTTGACCTTTCGCATTTCACTCCTTTACGATCGCCTCTTTTACTAAGGTGAAAAAGTTACAAATAAAAATTACAATTAAAAAAGCTTACATACTAGATACAAAGTGCAGCGACGTTAAAACCGTGCGCTACAGAAATGGGTTTCGGCACAGGGAGAATTCTAAGACTGGCCAAAAAGAAACGCCGAGATCTATATGTACTTTGTCTCACTCGCACACATCTTGCTAGCCTCGGCGCCCTTGCCTGCAGACAACATCTTGATGGGCTCAGTCCCTCTCACCCCGCCCGTTACACCACTCCAGCTACGTCGCTTTACAAGTAAAAAAAATTAAATAAAGAAAAATAATATAAAATAAGGGAAATATAAAAACACAGAAAACCGCCATCGTACATAAAATATAAAGGCAGAAACATACTACGACGTGGCGTGTTTACTCCCAACACCGGCAACACGTCGATCTATCTCGCCTGGATCGGGTGGCGTGTGCGCGCGTCGGGTGTTCATAGTGTGATTCTGTCCATAGAAAACAATACAATTTGATTCGACTCAACACGCATCACGTGGCATCGGGTGGCGTGGCGTGTTAATAGTATGTTTCTGCCTTAAAAGTGGTAAAAGATATTAAAAATGTTTTTTTTTATTATAAGTAATTACTGAATTGAACATCAGGCTTTGGTGCGTTCTCATTTCTAATTAGAATATGATGGTTGTTATTTGTCATTTTTTTATTGTTTAGATAAAGAAAATGAAAAATAAAATTGGGATGTTTAATGCACAGGGAATATGATTGAATCTTTCATAACAAAATTGTGAAATATGAAATAAAAAATCCATGTATTGATTCCTGTTTCAAAAGTTTTTGTGATTAATAATCATTAGATGACCTCTTTTTACAGACCTCTGGAAGTATCGGTTAATGGAAGGAAGCAAGGAGCAACGAAGAAGGACTCTCATAACTTTAATTCGTCTCTTCTCATCAGCAAAAGACATTTATTCCGAACCTTCCTGAAGATCGTGGCGTCACCCGACTTTCCCAAGGAAAGTATTCAATATCCCGATGTTATGACTTACAAACAGATGAAAGAGAAGTCAGAGAGATACTACTGTAAATGGAACTATGTGAAGCAAAAGTTTTTCACTATTTGGTCTGATAAACCTGAAGGTTTAGATTTTTCATTAGAAGATTTTGACGAAGATAACAAGTCTGAGGAGGCAGTTGCAGATCAGCAAAGCCAATAAATAATATTAATATTAAGACTGAGTGATACTGCTGCTATTACCTGCGTGATTAGATTCTCTAATGTTGGTATTGGTTTCCCTTGTGATACGAGGTAGGAATGGTGAATCTAAAAACCCATTTTTATACTATATTTTTTAAAAACATTACCCAAATTCAAAAATGATCTTATATTTTTATGAATATTTAATGTTAATAATTTTTGAAGTATTTAAAATGAGACACTTTATAATTTTTTAATTTTATTAATTGGGTATTTTGCTAGGCCAGATTTACTCAATTGCCAAGGCAATATTTTTTATATTGCCGTGCATGTATTAGTGTCGCATTTTAAATAGTTTACAAAGTCATATCACAAAGTGATTGCTTTCTTAAGAAATCATGAATGTCTTATGAAAATTCTACCTTGTTGTGTGCCATTTAAATTTTATATGGCAGAAAATATTCATTGTATACTTTCAATTGAGGGAAAAGGGTGTCTTTATGACAAAACATGTGGCCTGAATGTATTTATTTTTGTTTACTTTTTCTATTTTAAATTATTAACGCTCATAATGTTTTACTGACGTACCAATTATTTTTTCTGTATTCTAATACATAAGACAAGTGTTCATTATTTAGGAAGTACTCCTGGTACATTTTATATTAGATTTTTTTATTTTGTTTGGACGACCTGTTTAATTTTTTCTTTTACTGTCCTTTAAATAGGCAAACTGCGTTGCTTGAGTGGCCATGAGTTGAAGTTCGCGTAAGAGTACTGGCTACTTTGTCACTGGGTAAGCCACTGAAGCGTCAGTAATGTACGCAATGCCCTTGTCGACGATGGAGATTGTCGGAAAGAGGGAACAACGAGTCAACATCAGATTTTTGGTGAAACTTGGGAAATATTCTCGGGAAATTCATGAAACGCTAAAGGCTATTTATGGAGATAAGACACTGAAGATAACTTCCTTTTTAAGTGGATCAAGCATTTTAGTGAGGTCCGTGATGACTGACAAGGTCAGGACAACCGTCGACTTCCTGTGTTGATGAAAAATCATCTGTGCACACGATTTTAACAAAACATTTGGAGTTGAAAAAATCATTACAATGTGCCTTCACATTCAGCACTAATTGTCCGCCAGTTTCTGACCCGTAATGCGATCACCGTAATTGATCACCTTCCTTATTTACCATGTTTAGCCCCCAGGACTTATTTTTGTTCCCGAAATGAAAAAAGGTTATGCGAGAGTAGCAATAGAGATGATAAAATCTGAAACGACAATGCAGCTGAAGAGTCAGACTCCTGAAGACTTCCAAGAATGTTTTGAAGAATGGAAACGGAGGTTGTGAAGTATTTTGAAAGGGATAAAATTGATCTGCCCTGAATTTTGGAAAATAAAATCAGTTCGCGCATTTATTGGACAGACCTCGTATTAATTAAGTGCATTAAAATATTTGAATTTATCGAACTGACAATATCTTAAATGTATTATAATTTTAAAATATTTCTAGTCAGACCAAACCATTTTAAAGTAAATTTTCCATAATTATTTACATGTATTCAAATATATTATTTTAATGTACCTGTAATTTACAAAATAGGGAAGTAATTTTTCTATATCACTACTATGTTTATTGTTCTGGGTACTAGATGTTCTTCTTTTGTTAACCCTTTGGCTTCTATGATGTTTTTCAAAATACTAGCGAGAAATGCTACCATCCATAATTAATTTTATAATTCGATGTTTTAGCATGTACGAGAAATTGCTACATTTATTGTTTGTACGAGAGTGCGAACGAAATCCACTCTTTGTCTCACAGAAAGTATTTGAATTTGAACAGTTATGAGTTTGCCTAAAGGCAATGACGATTGTTGTTAGCATTTTTCAATGGTTTTTCGAATAACAATACATCATTGTTTAGTATTCTAAGGGGTATTGACAATTTTATTATGGTTAATTTAGTAAAGTTCATATTTTAAGCCTTTGGCTCTTTATTTTTGTTTTATGTTCATGTTTGCAATATTTTATTTGTGCGACTTCTTTTACAATGTGTGTTGTTATGTTTGTAGTTTTTCTAATGAACCATGTGATTATTTATTTTCAATAATAATCCCTGTGTACTTTAATTGTAAAATATTTTTAAGCTTTTCGTGTTAATAACAGGTCCACGGGGATATGCGGTGCATGTATACTTTAAAAGATTGTGAAATTCTTTTTGTACTAATTTATGCATCTATGATGAACAAACCAATAATGTTTATAATTTTTAATTATTTAAAAAATATATATTCGAATATTAAAAACATACCACATAATAAAAGCGGAAACATTTTACTAGTAAGTTTAATTTTAAAATTATTTCATAAGATTAATAATTCGTTTACTATGAATATGTCTCAGGATGGAGTTCCACATTCGCATGCCTCCCAAGAGTCCATTCATACATCGTGACATTGTTTTCAAATGTTATGATTTTTAACATAGCCGTATATTGAATATTGGATTAATATGGTCTGGTTCTATTTTCTTAGACTTCCTTAAAACGGTTTTCATAAAACTTTTTAACCATTCTTCCATCATTCAAAATTTTCATATGTCAACGGTCTAAAAGTTCCTTTCTTAATTTTCACAATGAAAGGTATATTTATCAAATCATGTATTGTCTTCTATGGTCGGCACTTGTACTCTGTTATATATTAGGTCTAGTAAAAAGAAATCCATTATTTTTGTATGAAATTGAAGTCTTTATTTACCATAGTTAGAATAATCCAGTTTAGGTCAAATATGCACCGTTTTGTTCGAAAACTTGTTGCCATTTTGAAGGTAATTTCATTATGCCTCTCTCGTAGAAACTCTTGTCCCTATTGGCAAAAAACTGAGACAGTCGATTTTCACAAGCTTCTCTTGATGTCAATTTTTCACCAGCCAAATCATTCGCCATAGACAGGAACAGGTGGTAATCACTTTGTGCGAGGCTCGGACTATATGGTGGATGCATAAAAACCTCCAAACCAAGCTCTCGGAGCTTCTGTCGAGTCACTATCGATGTGTGAGGCCTGGCGTTGTCCTGATGGAACACAATTCCTCTCCTGTTGGCCAAAGCTGGGCGCTTCTGGTCGATTGCTTCCTTCAGACGGTCCAATTGCTGACAGTACAGGTCCGAATTAAGAATTTGGCCGTAGGGGAGCAGCTCATGGTGGATGATTCCCTGCCAATCCCACCAAACACACAGCAAAACCTTCCTGGCCGTCAATCCTGGCTTGGCCACCGTTTGTGCCGGCTCACTGCCCTTCGACCACGACTGTTTTCGCTTGACGTTGTCGTAAGTGACCCACTTTTCATCACCAGTTATCACCCGCTTCAGAAATGGGTCGATTTTGTTGCGATTCAGCAGTGATTTGCAGATGGAAACTCGGTCCATGAGGTTTTTTTTTCGTTAACTCGTGCGGCACCCATGCATCGGGCTTCTTTGTGTATCCGGCCTTTTTCAAGTGGTTCCAAATGGTTTTTTTGTAATTTTTAGCTCCTGGGCAATCGAAACGGTGCTTACATGATGGTCAGACTCGACGATTTCCATTATTTTATCGACATTTTCGACAATTGGCCTTCCGCAACGTGGTGCATCTTTGACATTAAAATTACCAGAACGAAATCGACGAAACCAAAAATGTGCGTGATTGGTTGTTACAGTATCAGGACCATAAACACTATTTACATTTTCAGCTGCCTGACTTGCGTTTTCACCTTTATCGAAGAGAAATTGTAGAGTATAGCGTATTTTCTCTTTGCTGGTGTCCATCTTCGACACGAGCTCAAACACTATTGAGTCAAGCAATCACAAATCTGTTTCAGAAGATTTTTTAGTACGAAATCTCATCTTTCTAACGCCATCTAGCGTAATCCAATCGCACTTATAAAACGCGAGATACAGATTACTACAGCCATCTATTGCAAAAATAATGGATTTCTTTTTACTAGACCTATTACTATCCTATTTGATTTACTCAAAGTATTTGCAGTGTTTACAGGACCAATACTTGCTACTTTTCATCTCCATCTCTTTTTGTCCCTTGTAAACATCCTTCTCAGAATTCTCAAATTTCTCATGTCACACTATCATACATTCTTCATATTCCTTTTCAAATTCTTCTTCTTCTCAGTCGTATTCCTCAAGATTGAGGAATACGACTGATTCCTCCATCCTGTAAACCATTGACCATGGCAAGCCACGCCCCCTGTCACCTGTCAGTCTGGCTGCAGCTAATGAGAGACCAGACAGCTCCCTGATTTGATCAGACCAGCGGCTCGGTGGTCGCCTTCCCTCCACTTTGCCCATCATGATGAGCTTTTCAAGGTCGTCCTGATCTCTCCGGGCTAAGTGTCCAAAATATTTCATCACTCTCTGAGAGCACATCCGCGAGAGTCTTGCCTTGATACCCAGCTGGTCAATGATTGACTGGTTTGTTCTTGCCATCCAGGGTATACACAGCATTCATCGCCAGCAACACATCTGGAAAGCATCAATTTTGGACCTCTCTGATGTTCGCATAGTCCAAGACTTGTAACCATAAAGAAATATGGAGAAAACAAGGGTTTGAACCAGTCTCATCTTGGTCTTGTTGGAGATATTTGTGTCTTGCCATATCTTAGTGAGCTTTGTAATGGCAATTTTAGCCATTTGGGTTC
The DNA here is from genome assembly GCA_022606425.2 of Lepidostoma basale. NCBI lineage: Eukaryota > Metazoa > Arthropoda > Insecta > Trichoptera > Lepidostomatidae > Lepidostoma > Lepidostoma basale. Next base: position 206,122 of record JAHDVF020000248.1, read on the forward strand.
TGCGTCGAATCTCCCTCTCACATCCCCTCTGGTCAGTTATCAGTGATCCAAGATAGACAAATTCATTCACAACTTCCAAATCTGAGAGAAGGCCCTCTTCAAATACCATAACTTAAAACCTAGCCACATTCATCATGAGGTCATTATTATTTATACTTCATACATTCTTCAGCGTTTATACCTTTCATTTATTTCATAAAATTTTCGATGTATATGTCAAAACCACAGGGTCATCATGCAATGCTATTGCAATGACAATTTAATGTTGTATTGAAATGAAATAGGTTCTCAGTATTTTAATACTAAGAATCTTTTTCCACGGTTCTTCTTCATATCTCTTCATCGTGGAATGATAATAATATGTACATAAAAATAATGTACAGACCCTTCATGGGCAATAACCATAATAAAAGTGTGGATAGTACCTATATCAGTTAAGAGAAGGTATAATATTAGTAATAAGTTTATTCCAGAGATCATGTTGGTGTGTACACTGCAATGTCCTTCATTTAAATTAATGTGTATAAAAAAGTATAAGTATTTGGTCATTAAATTAAGGCATAAATAAATCACAGAGTGATGGAGTTATTTATTTTATTAATGACTTCTGTTTTCTTGACTCATTGAAAAGCTACTAAAAATATTACCAAATATTAAAAGAGTCATTTTATGCCTTGGAATCATTGACTAGAGTACAATCTTATTCGACTATGCTAATTTATTTTGAAATAGAGTTGGACTGACTGCCAATTAGATATGAGATTAATAAAAAAGTTTGAATTAATTCAATTAAAGCCTTTTTTTATTTCATTTGACTAAAATTGAATTGTTACTGCGAGTATATATTATAATATGAATGAAAACATCAAATCTTCAAAAGGCATTATCAGAAGGCGAAACATATCATTTGCATAAAATATAATTAAACTTTATGTTAATAATTAATTTTGAAATCTACATCTTTGTTCAAGAAACAATATACTAATAATCAATATATATATAAACAAAAGACAATGATCGTGGCTATAGGACCGACAGACTCAACTAATACTGAACCCATTGCGATGAAATTTTCACTGTTTATCAATATCACTTTGAGGAAGGTTTATATAATAAATTTGATACAATCCAAATTACATAATACATTTTTTATACATATAAACGAATTCCTAGTGTGATAGGCAAATAGTTATTTTATTGCTTAGCGCGTCACGGTGTATATTGGTGTAAACTATTTTTGTTTGATGTGAGTGATATCTTACATATTTGTGTGTAATGTAAGTCACCAAGAGATGGGGGTCGAATCGGTTTATATGACAGCTGTCAATAGATCGTCATTACATTATTGCACGTTTATTCAACCAAAATTTTAAATGATTGATATTGTTAAAACAGACTCCGATTTTCAATTGTTTCATATTCTTTTTTTTATTTCTTCACTGCTCTGTGTCCGTATAAACAACGCGTATTATTGGGAATAATAAATAAGTTTATATACCAGAAACTGCAACATCATTCATTAATTCAGAACTCTGTTTTAATATAAGAACAAATACTTGTATTATATTTTTACATTTCTACAGTCATAAGGAATAAATATTTAAGAGATGAGAATTAGTTACAAGCTCTTATAAAGAGTTCTATCTTATAGATCCATGTTAGCATTGATTTTTTGTAATTTGTTGTATTAGAAGCGATTTAAAATCATATACGTATATTGAAACTTTTATACTGCATACAATAAGGCTTAATGTCGTTTATGATTTGCCCAACACCAAAATAAATTAGTAATTTGTATTCACTCTGAATTTGTGTATTATATTTTCATGGTTTATTCAACTATTTAGCTTTATGATTTGTTCACATCAATAACTCAAATTACATGTTTCAATTATTAAACATATTATGTGTCTCTTATAAAATACTGTAATACCGTTTTTTCTCATGTAATAATGATGTTTAATGTTAAGAAATCACTTAATAATGTCTGTTTATTAGGTGAGTCATAAATAATTTCCTTTTTTTTATCATACTTTTATTTTGCTTTTAAAAAATTATATTAATCTATTATGTATTCACCACTGTTGAATATAACCATCTCCCATTTTATTGTCAAAATTGATCCCCTCATAAAATCAAGTGGGTTTGGGCTTAAAAATATATTGAGGGCCTGATTGACTTGCTCATCATTAATGAAAGTTTTCCTGTTTATAAATTCTGTAAGGAATAGAAAAGGTGGTAGTCCATAGGAGCAAAATCTGGGGAGTAAGGTGGATGTGGCAAAATAGACCGGTTGAGATTATTCCTCGACGATCCCACCATACACATAGTCAAGTTTTCTTGCCATAAATATTGGCTTTAGGGTCCGGTAAGGGTGGTTGATCCTAATCCAACCTTTGTCATTTGCGGACAATATTTTCATACTGATCTGTTTTAAATTACTGTTATTATCCTCTCCAAAAATAGGCATTTTTCTGCTGTGAGAGAAAACTTGTGGCAATAGACATTCTGTCTGCCTTATTTCGATCACTGAGATTATGTGATACCCATATGCCCAACTTGCTGACTTTTCCCAAATTTTCCAGGTGGCGATAAGCTGTAGATTGGGATGTATTTAGTCTCTGCCAATTCTCTTGTCGTTTGACGTGGATTTTGTTGCAATATCACATTTAAAAGCAAGTCAGAAGGGCGACCCGCCCTTAGTTCATCTTTTAAATACTCATCTCCGGAATGACATTTCACAAACCAATTTCTAACTGTCTGATCCGTTATCAGGCTTTCATTATATTCACTATATATCTTTTCGGTCGTCGCTCTAGCATTAATGCCTTGTTTGAATTCTCAAAGCATCATAACGACGAATATGCATAATTTTGATTCTCCATTTTGAGGGTTCGAAATCACACCACTATAACATCCACCACACTGAATAATTGTCAAATGACTGGCAGGCCATTTAAATAACCAGTGAAAACAAAAATCCCCTGTCGGATGACTCACTGCAAGTAAATCCAAACAATAGAAACTGAGTCGAAGCAGACCGAAGAAAACATGGCATGACCAAATTAATCAAATTTTAAAGGTTGGTCATGTTAGAAGTCAGAAGAATCGATGTGCGTGTATGACTTGTATGAATGTGGAGGAAGCTAGAGAGGTGTGCCAGGATAGAGTAGTGTGGCGGTCCATTCTCTCTGCCTACCCCTGCGTGTGATGGTTTGTTTGTTTAGAAACTGTTTACCTAAATCGAAAGTTATTTATGACTCAACCCAATAATTCCTAAAAACTTTGTATTGGTAAAAATATCTAATCCTAAGAGGGCTAGTTGTAGAAAGTAAATATTTTTGGTCTATTTAATATTGATTAAACCACATACTTTCTAGATGTTTTATTACATTTTATGGGAGTGATATATTTTGCGAAGAAGCCTGAAAGTCACCATCAGTCTGATACTGCAAAAAAATAGGGAATATTTTTTGGGATGGAAGGCCATGTGAGCAGGAGGGGACTACATTGTCCACAAGGGCCTGCATTGGAACACGGAAGAAAGGGACTGGGTCGGTCTCCTACAATGTGGATATCTAGTCAAGAATTACCTGAAGGCTCTGTAACTGAACATCCAAATGACCCATAACTGTGAAGCTTTGGGAAGTCATTAGGAGAGCTGACCCCAAAAAACTTTGCATTGGTTTAAAAAAACCGTTTTATATGATCTGACAGGGTGAAGAAACGTGTCACTTCCATAAAATACATTATAACAAAACTTCTAGAAAACAGATGTTTCAATCAATATTTAATATGGAGTTGTAAATCATTGATTGTTCAATAAACAATAAATATTTTTGGTATATTTCATAACTGTCTTTTTCTCATAAATTTCTTCATCCTACCTATTCAATCTCACTTACTACTCTTATGAGCCATCTGATACCGTATTTGTAAGTGTCAAATGTTAGAAGTGGGTTTTGACTGCTTTTGAGTTTTTAGAAATTTATAAAATAACTATTCTTCATAATATTAACACCACTCCAAGTGAAGCCTGCCTTTACGTCGTCTCTCAGAGCTCTTTTCCAGATGGCCTCAAGGTATGGCCAACCCTTAGCCACTTGAGTTTAGCAACTTATTCTGTGACGTTTTGCAAAATGAGTTTCGATACGGAAAAATTTATTCTGGGTATTATTATTATATAGTAAGAAGTAAATAATAAATGTTTTGAAAAATAAACACAACATTTTTTTTATTTATGTAGGTACTCATTGGTTGCTATAACTGGCTGCTCAATATTTCTGGCTGCCGCAACTTGGTTGCGGCAACCTGGCTGCTTAATGCGCGGTAAGCCTAAGTCATCAGTGTAATCCAGATCTTAAGTAATCACAGTCATATGTAAATATTGAGTGAATGATATTCTTTTGACAAAAGAGATATTACTGTTTTCAGTTATTTTAAACACAAGGTTCAATTTACACCTTAAAATGTAAAAATAAATACATAATATTAAATGAAAAATCATTGTTCAATTGAAAAATTCAATATATTCAATTTAATCAACACATGCTAACTTATTTAAAAATACATTTTTATTTTATTTTTTATAGACATATTTGGTTTTACAAATAAGAATAAAAAAACATATTAATTATTTTCCACTAGTTACCACTGTAATTAATTTTAACAAAATATATCAATTTCTAAATCTTGTTATGAATGAGTTTTAAACATTTTACAGCCATTTTATCACATAGATATAATTTTTGGGCAGATTTTTTTTCATATTAAAAAAATTAATTCTTTTCAATGTTTGACACTCCACTTAAGATTCGGTTCCTTTTTAACAATTCCACTCCTTCCCAGTTAACACATTTCAATGTGCTCAGATAGCTAAAATAAAAACAAAAAAACATTTAACAATCCACTATAATACATAAAAAAATAAAGCCCACCCCCCCTAAAAATAAAAAAATTCTGCACTGAGGAAGGGCTTCTGTGTCAATGTTTAAGAAAATACAATGTTTTCAAAAAGTTATTCAAATAATAAATGTTATTATATTTTTAAAACATTTTGAATGCATACAAATACTTGTAGATGAATACTGGATTTTACCCGTTGCGGGTAATCATTTTTAAGGATTAATTGTATCTCAATAGAGACAAAGATGTAAATTGGAAACAGAATATGGTGGTCGAGGCGTTTACAGGACTTATGACCTGTCATTGGTTGGGTTAAGCGCACACTTTATGTAATACAACATCCCCATTCCGCCCTTCTTACGACCACCACGTCTGACAAATTTTTGGAAAATGTATATATGCTACAATGTTGGGGACACTTCACATTTTTTAGTTCAATCTACACTAGCGCCATCTATTAAGATTGGGTGTAAGCATTAAGCAGAAGATCTTTATTAACGCAATGTGAAAGGCTACCGCCATTAACATACATTGCTCGATAACGCCTGGAGATGTCTAGATATTTTTAGCTCCCCAATTTGAGAGATTTAGTGAATGTTAAAAATTAGGAGACGATCATTTACCTTAAGTATCGTCACATTTAGCTTAATAAACAAAATCAGTGGTTTCTTCTGATTCATCAATAAAAATCTACTTTATTCTCTCAATCAAGTTAATATTTTTATTATTAAAACTTACGTGGATTGAATTTCCTGTAGAACCTCTTTTTCCAAATCATTTAATCCATGTATAACCACAGCCAAGTTACTGTCCAATATCGGTCTGCTGCTCATGCCCACTAGGTGTGTGGCCACTCCCTTGAGCTGGATGGAGTGCCATAAGGCGAGTTTAGCCAACTCCACACCCCTTTCCTGAAAATTATATTATTTTTCTTCTATATTTACATATTTAAATTAAATTAAATATGCTTCGTAAATGAATCGTGTTTTTCAGAATTAGCACACATCCAGAAAACCTCAACTTTACAGGACGGACAAAAAACTGTGGTACAAAATTTTCCTACAATATATATTTTTTTTCAATACACATTTGTCACAGGGAGTAAAATAGACAAATGTGTATTGAAAAAATATGTATATTGTAAGAAAATTTTGTACCAGACAGTTTTTTGTCCGTCCTGTAAAGTTGAGCTGTTCTGGATGTGTGCTACTTCTGAAAAACACCATTCAAATATACAAAACACACTTTTGTATACTTAGTTTTTCACAAAAATAGACAGTTTTTGAGTTGTCGTATGGGCTAAATGTATGGGACTTGTGTGGGCATCGACCATATATCCAAACAATCTTACTGAAGCTTTTTTTAGGAATTCTTCTGTACCTTCCGCAATATTTGAATAAACTAACAAACCATCACATCGTTTCTCCATAGGGGTAGGAAGAGAGGATGAACTGCTCCATCCTGACATACCTAACACGCACGCTCGTCTATTATTCCAACTTCAAATGTGGCTGGCTTTTAAAATTTGATTAATTTGGTCATGGATTTTTTCCCCCGGCCGTCCTAGGTACTGCTTGTTTACAATTTTTTAACCATTCTTCTCTAATCCATTTGTTCCATGTGTTTAAGCTATCTAAGGGTACGGCCAAACCAGAGTGCCAGGGTAGGAGGCTAGGTGGGAGTCTTAATCTGACCTGCCACACTATAAACGCTCGGAGATTTCGGCGATTGTAGCACCGCGGTGATCTTTTATGGCACTAACCACAATATAGAAACATTATATAAATGTGAGTTTATAAATTTATGACCCTTAATTTAGTGGTCACTAATTATATTTACGCTAATTCATAAAATAGCGTAAATATAAAAAGTTTCATCGATTTTGTGACATTTGGGAATAGTATGAACTGACAGCTCAAATTAGTTCAGTCATTCTCGGTAATTGTGGTTAGTACCATAAAAGATCACCGCGGCGCTACAATCGCTGAAATCTCCTCCGAGGGTTTACACATGTGGCTTGTGGTCCCATAGTACGCCGTACATTGGTTCACCAGGTGTTTATCTTGACTCCTACCTTGGCACTCCGGTGTGGCCGTACCCTAAGTGATTTTTATTTTATTTTACTTAACCTTACATTTCTTCCTTATAACCTCATTTGGTATTCTATCATATATCGTTTTTCTGCACTTTTTCTCAGTGATTTCATGTCTATGGCATTTATCCTACCTTTATTCTACTTTAAATAAGAACATAAAATAAAGTAGAATAAATGCAGTAGAAATGAGATCTCTTAGACGAATGTGTGGATACTCTGTGTATGATAGAGTGTCGAATGAAAATATAAGAAGTGAATGCGGTGCGAATGATGGTGTCATGAACAAAATAATGAAAGGATCAATAAGATGGTTTGGACATATGGAAAGAATGAATAGAGAAAGAATGGTAAAAAAATTATATGTTAATGATGTAAATGGAACCAGAAATAGAGGAAGACTGAGGAAAACGTGGCACGATCAAATAAATCAAATATTGAATGTCGGCCATGTGAGGAGTCAGAGAAATCGACGCACGTGCATGACACGATGTATGAATGTTGAGTAAGCGAGAGAAATATGTCAGGAAAGAAAAGTGTGGCAGTCCATTCTTTTCGTTAGTTAGTTATTCTACTTTTGCCAGCTCCAAATTTCACTTCCATACATAATTGTTGGCACTAGAACTCCATGATTTACTGCATAAGAGAAAATATTAAAGTCTAAAGGAACACACCTTGCAATACTTGGCAGCAGCGATGCATTTGTCTTGGATCTCTCTAGGAGCTGGGTGCCACGGTTGCGGGCCGGTACTGGTCAGTAAGCCCATGCAATGGCCTGCAGCACAAATTATTCCAAGGTTTCTTTCCTGAAAAGAAAATGAAATGTGGTTTACCATAGGAACCTACTAACCTCATAAACTCCCTATTGAGAAAACTATATTTGAATTACCTGGAAGAATGGAATGTAGTTCTCTAGCAGGTTATCGATAAGTGTGTTCCTGCTGTAGCTTAGCACAGTGTGAAGGGGAAATGGGGCGGACATAACAGTGTCCTTCAATGTGGAGAGAGGATAGCCAGTCACTCCAATGAATGTTGCTTTTCCTTCGCTTCGAACTTGTGCAAGAGTTGGCAGAGTTTCTTTTAGAACAACATCTAAACTTGGTGCAAATTCTATGTCATGAACCTGAATAAGAAACAATAATCACAAAATATTTTTTAATTTACAATAATCAAATTGTTTACTACTATGTTGAGTTTGGCTCGATATACACCAATTCCTATGGTAATTGGACAGCAGTGGCGTGCCTAGGGTCAGCCAGTAAGGCAAGCCAAGGAATTATTAATAAATATTCATTAAGAAATTACATAATCGTTCTTTTCATAACATTTCTGCACATAACGTAAATGACAGATAACATTCTGACAATGTAAATGAAGTTCGTGACACATCGAATGGTAACATACTTCAGAGTGATAAAGCTCGGCTTCACATCCATACAAAAATTGTAGATATCTTCTGGAATATATGCACCTATCTATATGATTACAAGCTAAAAATACGTAAGTGCGAGAAGGACCCTTTTACATTTTGCAAGCCCAATATGAAGCCCATCGAAAACATGTGGGCGTCGGCGATTTCGCGGGCATCTCACCAACGGTACGTACGAGTGAAATAAAATACGGCACGTATGAGTGGAACAAAACATAAACTTAGGTCATTTCTGCACATGTCAGCAGAGTCATTTGCAACGCAACGAATTAAATCGCTTTAAATTCAAAATATTATTTTATTCGTAGACAGCTCAAACACGCAATAAACGTCATTTTATTATAGATTTTTTAAGGCAAGCCCGGCTTTTCGGCTTGTATGGAAGTACCGCCACTGCTGGACAGATATTATAATATTAACCAGATATATATAAATGAATGTTTGTGTGTCTGTCCATGCTTTGCTTGAAAATTACTGAACCGATTTTGGTGAAAATTTTACATTTTGTTCTTATTTGTCTCAGGAAGGTTTTGAGAGTAGTTTGAATGTAATCCAATCCTCTTCTTCTTCTTTTGAAAAAAAAACGATTGCTTTGAAAATTTGTTATTTACCAATTGTATTGAAATTTTGATACAATGTTGTATTAGAATACGCGGGTTATATAAATTTGAAAATATGAATTTTTAGATTTGTAAACAGGACTGATGTTGTATTCTGACTTTCGAAATAAAATAAAAGTTTTAAGGAGTATAAAGGGTTTATTCTTTATATCCACCATCAATTCTTTAATCTAATTTCGAAATTTCCAATAAAACAGGAATCAAAATAAAGCGATGTGGAAATTATAAATATTGTAAACTTAATATTGAAATCGCATTCTAGTTGGACATTTTATTTGAGAAATATAATATTAGGGACCACCAACTTACGTTAGTTTCATTTATAATGATTTCAGGATGTTGCATGAAAAAAAAGATAAGAAATTTATTAAACTGTAACTAATACGAGTATATATTTTTTAAATGTATTAGGTATAATGGAAAGTAATGATATTTTTTGTTGCAGCGCTTAAATATTTTTTTTGCCGACTACTGAGTAAACAGGTATTATTTGGTATCATTTTGTAGATCTATTTATTATTTTAAAAGTAATTTTTTTTTTACTTTTTGCACTCAGTTCAAAGTATCCAGGCCAGAGATTGAGGAGGCATCTGTACAATATTTTATGCTATTTTTATTAAACTTGGGATTGAAACCAAACTAAGCTGGGAAATTTATAGAGATGTACAATAATTAAATTTCAAAAATATCGTAGATGGTTCAAAATATTCAAATATAGTGATAGAATGTTTAAAATGAAACCAAGATCAGAAAGGATGCCACTTTAAATGAGGTGAATTCCTATCTTTGAAAAAACATAATGGTATTATCACAAGACTCAGCTGTTCTGGTTCAACAGTACAAGACCATTTGAAAATAAATCAGTTAAATATAGGCAAGTATAAGTTTATGTACCACACAAGATTTCACCAACACCTCTGGACCAAAGGATAACCATCTACCTGTTCACCGCTCTTGTCTAGACATGAAATTGATCCGTTTTTGGAGAATTGTTATTGGAGATGAAAATGAGAAAAAGAGAAGAGAAAAAAAGATGACTTTCTTCAAATCAAGTATCTGCTTCAACCCCTCAACCGCCATAAACCTTAAAAATGGTATTTCTTTATGTTTGGTGGGAAATTTTGGGAGTAATTAATAATGAATCATTAAAACCCAGTCAAACAGTTGCGGTCCAGGTTTATTGTGCATACTTAGAGAACTTGAAAGAGGACATATTAAAAAAAAAGTACATATATTGCAGCAAGACAACGCAAAACCACGCGCAGCCAGAAACGCACAGGAAAAATTCAGAGTTGAATATCGAAGTTTTACAAAATGCACCATACAAACATCATATCGCACCTTCAGATTACCATATTTTTATATCATTGAAATATGTGCATCGAAATAATTTTTTTGTTTAATTGAAGAAGCAAAAAAACACTTGGATATATTTTTTAATGAAAAGTCACAAGAATTCTACAGAAGTGGAATTAAAAAAAAAAACACAGACTATCTGCGTCACTTAGTTTCATTCCATTTGTTCTTTGAATGACGACAGGTTTTGACAGTTTGCTGCCATCTACTGTACCAGAACTAATGGAAGATGACAGTGAGCTGCCGAAACTGGTTGTAACTAGAAGAACTAGTGGAATAAAACTAAATATAAAGTAAATTAACTTTTTATTATTTTTCATTTTAGTTATTTACAATTTTACCAAGAAATTTCATTAACCAATGTTAATATTATACAAGCGTAAAATCAAGTTAGTCTTTTCTAATTCTCATAAAAGTAGATTACACTCTTTAGGCTGATAAAAAATAACTGTTCAATTTAACAATAGATTACACAAAATAATACATTTATTTGTATGTAAATAACATGTCCACTTTTTAAAATATGTGCTTGAATAAGAGAATGAAAATAGAACATTTGTGCGTACCTGGATAATATCCACATGCTTAAGTCCAAGTCTTTGGAGACTCAAATTGACTGAAGCTATGGTTTTCTCCTTTGAAAAGTCAAACATTTTTTCATGGCTTAACTCATAGCGACCCACTTTAGTTCCAATATAATACGCTTTTCGAGGAACTCCAGCTAATGCCTGCAATGAAAAGTTTTTATGTTAATGGCTACAAAATGAACGCTATTTATTGTAACTTGAACTTTTTCTTCTTCTTCTTAGTGTAGGCCTTGTGGCCTGTTTCTTAAAACGAATTGGCCCCTGCGAGGTCGACTCCCAGCTCTCGATCCATCTCTTTCTCTGTCCGGAGGTCGTCTATCTTGGGGTTGGCCGTACAACACAATGAGGGTGTCAACACTCCTCACGTGTGCATACCAGCTTCTTCTCCTTTGCCTTTCCATCCAACAACATCCTCGACCTCCATATTTTTCTTATCCTAGAGTTGCTTATTCTATCTCTTAGTGTCTTGTACAATGTTATTAAATATTGTATTCAATATATAAATGTTACATATATTTTTAAATAAACTTAAGGCTTTTTAACACTGTGCTAATTAATATCGTTCTCTTGGTGATGGAGGCATAAAACCTTTGAATCATGTCCAGAAAAATGAATTTAAAAATCATTAAGTGTGTGTCATCAGTGTTTGAATAAATAATTAATTTGAAATGATAATAAGAACACACCTTTCCAATGATAATTTCCGATGAGCCCTGGCCATACCAGGGTGCAGTGTCAATGTAGTTGATTCCTTGTTTCAATGCAGTTCTAATGGTTTCAATAGCATCTTCCTCAGCAAATTTTCTGAAATCCACCAAATACAAAATTAAAAGATAAATATGCTCCAATACAAGAAGCAGAAAATTGCACTCAAGATTATAGTAGATTTTATTTTAATAATATGTTTCCTATAATAAATTAGTGACAAATTCCATATTATCCTAAAACCGTGAATGATAATACATTTTTAATTTTGAAATTGTGTTAAATCATATGAATTTCTCAAAACCATGAAACATTTTTACCTGTAAATAAATTTAAATTAGTATAAAAAAAGCTTGTTAAAAAAGTGTATCCACGTTATCATTTGTATTATATCAAAATATATTTTTATATATAATGAATTTTAAAAAAGCTGTGCTGTATTAGTTTTTGTTTTTTAGATGTTCCATAGAAGATTTTCTATATAAAGATTTTATAGAAGTTTTTATAGTAATGCTATGAATAAGAACCATGAAAATTGTAGTTTTGTAAAGTATTAAAAATTTATTCAATTCAATGGGATAAATAAATTAAAAGGTCTTAACTATTATAATGAAGTCATCGGAAAACACATTTAAACACATATAATAAAAAAAACACCAATAATATTTTATAAGTGTATTCTAACTCTTTGGACCTGTTTAACATTGATTAGGGCTTATAATACAACTCAAAACTATTCTCACAACCAGTATTTTATAATTAATAGTTACTGGACAACATTTTTAAAATTAACAATCGTATTTTAAATATATACGTTGGAACCTTCATTTAGGTCTAAAGGGATGCTGTAAATTTAGATTTTTTTTTGTATCTTATCTATGATAATTCAATATTTAAGTAAAAAATGTGTTTGGAAATAATCTCCTAAATATGTTGTACATTTTTACAATTAACAAAATTGATAAATTCAATTTCATGAATTTGGTGCTGGACAATAAATGAATAATTAATTATACGTGTTAAAATAAAAGTGTAAGACTTGAATTTTAAATAAAATATGATTTTCTGTAATAAAGCATTTTATATCATAATAATGTATTTAAAAATAATAAATAAATAAAAAATGAAGTATGGATATATTTATTGATTTATAATGTAAATATTTGGGAATTATGTATGGAACAAATGAATTGTTAGATTGCCACATTTGGGGCTTAGAAAATCCACGAATGATTCATGAGAAACAAATGCATCTCCAAAGAGTTACTGTATGGTGTGCTTTGAGGTCTGGAGAAATCATTGGACCTTTTTTCTTTGAAAACGGCAGTTAAAGCATTAACGGTGAATGGTAAATGTTATTGTGACATGATAACCCAGTTATTTGTGCCTCAGTTGGATGATATTGCTCTTGAAGACATGTGGTTTCGTAAGGACAATGCCACTTGCCATAACGTCCGTGAAACATTGATGGTCTTGCACGAGTCCTGGTCGTGTCATCTCCTGTTTTGATGACCAGAATTGTTCACCACGATATTGAAATTTAACCCCTACCGATTATTTTCTATGGGGTTCTCTGAAGTCTCAGGTTTATGCCAACAGACCCATGACCACCCAAGTATTGAAAGCCGCAATTGGAAAGCCACCAAAGCCATGGCGTCCATTTACCAGATGTGTTGTTCTATATATCACACCGTGAGTGTAAAACCGAGATAAGTGCAAATATAAATTTTGGAGATATGGGAGTTAAGACTTCATATAGCTTGGAAAAACTGTTTATTTTTAAATAAGCCAATTATTTTCGGTTTATAGGTATATTACTATAAACCGAAAATCATTGGTTTATTTAAAAAAAAAAACAGTTTTTCCAAGCAATATGAAGTCTTTAAACTCCCATATCTCCAAAATTTATATTTGCACTTATCTCGGTTTTACACTCACGGTGCGATATAATTCCCAAATGTCTACATCATGTCTAATCAAAAAATATTTCAATACCTTCCTATTTATTGACGTCCATGAATTATTTAAAATTCAAATCTCGCACTCTTATAATATTCTCAAAAAGTTAATGTTCAACTTACTCATAAAGGTGACTAAATACACTTCCCCCGAGGGACAGCTGAGATACCTTGAGACCAGTGTTGCCCAGGGCGTTGTATTTCATTTTCTTAACACTTTCTTCATCATGAAAACCTTTCACAAAAGTTACTGGTAGGGGTGCCATTTCTGCAGAAAACAATCACACACTGCCATACAACGATTACTGCTGGCGTATTTATACACAAATTCTTGCAAAAAAATTAATGATATTATAACATTAATCAACAAGTATTACACATCAAATTTCCAATGTTAAACAATAATTTTATAGTACAGATAAGCATACTTTGTTTTGTAAAGTTTTACTTTTTAATTTGGAACTACTTATCCTTGGTCTAGAATATTGTAATATGTAATTAAGAAGATAAGATAGTAAAGGAATAGAGATGGTAATTACTTATGAAAATTATTTATGGTATATGAAAATCATAAGTACATGAAAATTATATTCCCCTCCCGCAATCAATGCGGACAAAAAAAATATCCTCCCCGATAGCCCACTACGTACTCCGCCAAACAAAATGGTCTCACGCAGGACGCTATCTCTTACCCCAACTTCATCCAGGCACCGCTCCTCTTATCTTCCCCTCGGGAACAGACTTTTTTTATAAATACAATCCCAACCCTAACTGGTCTTCCATTCCTTGACAATAATGTAAGACTTTATCATAAACCCTAAATCCCCCCTCGCCCTCTTTCGGAGGGACACTCCGGGCCATACATTTAGTCCCATCATAAAACAACTACCAAATCGTATTCCAACAATGTTTCCCACAGACGTAAGAGGAATAGCCATTAGAGCTGAACCTCTGTAAGCCAGAAGATCCAAGTCCAAGTGAAAAGTATACATAATAACAACAACAACAAACCATAACGATGTTTCATCACATGTAACATAAATACTTCATTAACTGTTTATTTAGAGCATGGTTTATTTATTCATTATTTATTGATCAGTTACCAAGTACATGGTTTTAATACTTCCCAACTGGGGTAACCCGTTCTAGGGAGGATTCATATGAAATAGTTGCAACACCTGTTTTGTCAACCAATGTTGGCCACATCAGGGGTTACAATCAACTGATTGATAATTGTGATATTATAACAGTGGTCCAAATTGAACAGTAAATAATGTTGAAGTATCTTCATAGTGTTTCCGCCAAAACAATGGATTATCTAATAAACACGCCACAAAAAAATCCAGGTGATCATTTCAGGAACAAAACGAAATACGTGCGAACAAAGAATCCCTTTTTATTTGGGGTTTGACATGGATTTTATTCTTATAATAACAATTCTTATAATTCCACCTCATGTCTGAATAATATAACATGACGATTTCGAATATTAAAACGAAGTGCTTAACAATATCAAAAGAGCCGCTCAGATGTAAACTGATCATCGATAACACACCTATTGAGCAAGTCATGCGATTCACTTACCTAGGCGTTGAGATCGGTAGCTACCTATTTGACCAAGTGCGAGCACAAACCAACAAAGTGACAGCCGTGGCTGGCTGCTTGCGCGACACCATATGGAGGAACAAATACATACTAGCCGAAAGTAAAGTCAAGATATACGAGGTCTGTTCAAAAAGTATCGCGAATTTTGAATTTCCGCTGGCTACGTATATTTGATTTTTGATTTTTTTGTAGCGTTATGTTGGTACTCATGTCCCTTACTTATGCTGACAAGGTCGGCCATTTTGAATGTTTAGTTAATTTTTGACAGCTGTTTTGCTTGGATGTGTTTTGGCTCGTCTTCGATTTTTGCCTATTCCAAAAAATGGATCAAAGAATCTGTATCAAATTTTGTGTGAAAAACAAAATAAAGTGCGCGGACGCATTTCGAATGTTGACTGTGGCATATGGTGAAGCTACCTTGGACCAAAGCAACGTTTATCGGTGGTACAAAATGTTCTCAGAGGGCCGAGAAGATATGAACGACGAAGAGCGTGCCGGACGCCCGAGCACGTCAACAACAGACGAAAACATTGATAAAGTGAAGAAAATAGTATTAGCCAATCGTCGAATCACCGTTAGAGAAGTTGCTGAGGACCTAAACATATCGATTGGCTCGTGCCATTCGATTTTAACCAATGATTTGGGCATGAGTCGGGTCGCCGCGAAATTCGTGCCAAAATTGCTCAATTTCGACCAAAAACAGCATCGCGTTAACATTGCTCAGGAGATGTTGGACTCGGTCCGTGACGACCCAAATGTGCTCCAGAGGGTCATAACTGGTGACGAATCATGGGTTTATGGTTATGACGTGGAAACCAAAGCTCAATCATCCCAATGGAAGCTGCCGCATGAGCCAAGACCAAAAAAAGCGCGCCAAGTTCGGTCGAACGTGAAGGTTTTGCTCACAGTTTTCTTCGATTGCAGGGGCGTGGTGCATCATGAGTTCTTGCCACAGGGTAGTACGGTCAATAAGGAATATTACCTGCAAGTTATGCGCAATTTGCGCGAAGCAATCCGCCAGAAACGCCCGGATTTGTGGAAGAACAAAAACTGGCTTTTGCACCATGATAACGCCCCTGCTCACACATCGTTGCTTGTGCGCGAATATTTGGCCAAAAACAACACAGTAATGGTGCCGCAGCCACCGTATTCCCCAGACCTGGCCCCCTGTGACTTTTTCCTGTTTCCAAAACTGAAGAGGCCCATGAAAGGACGACGCTACGCCACGATTGAGGAGATAAAGACGGCATCGAAGGAGGAGCTGAACAAGATCACAAAAAATGATTTTTTTAAGTGCTTCGAGGATTGGAAAAAACGTTGGCATAAATGTATTATATCCGAGGGGAATTACTTTGAAGGGGACAAAATAGATATTCATGAATAAATAAATACTTTTTGAAAAAATATAAAATTCGCGATACTTTTTGAACAGACCTCGTACAAGGCATGCGTTCGCCCCATCATGACGTATGGAATAGAGGTTAGAGCCCGATACCAATAGAACTAAGAACCTTCTTAGAGTAGCAGAAATGCGAACCCTACACTCCATCACAGGCAAAACCCTCAGAGATCGGATCAGAAATGAAACAATAAGGTCTGTCTGTGGTGTTGAGGACATAGTAAGATGGGGAAGAAGCAGAAGATTCTTTTGGAGAGACCACGTGGACTGCATGGAGAATACAAGAATTGCAAAAATTGTTAAAGAGAAAACCCAAGAAGCAAGAGATTACCAGGAAGGCCGCCAAAGAGATGGAGAGATGGCTGGACATCATCATCCCAGGAGAGCCTACCGTCACAAACAGGTCATACGACCTAAACTAAGAGGAAGAAGAAGACGAATAACAAGATAATGAATAAATAAATATAATTTTAATTATTTATAGTTGAAATATGTAGACGTGCAGTACCAAAAACACTGATAATGCCAGTCAATGATTGATTCGCCTGAAGAGATATAAAGTAAAGTTATGCTTCTGTAGTAGTAAGTGCATAATAAAATTATAGATAATCTATCAGCCAGTCAACACATAGAGAAAAATAATGTTATTCATTAATTACAATGTATCATTAGTGCCTTCTATTGAACTCGATGAAAAAGATCCAGTAAAATAAACATTGTTTTTATTGAAGTATGGATTCTGGAAAATATTTTAAATGTGAATTCTAAAATCACACATCAGTGTATCCGCTGCATTTTAACTTGGGGTCAAATGTTTGCGATATCATCCCGAAAATGTCAAATGTCACTGATAGCAAAATTTGCTATTGTAAAATATGTCTGAAAAAATGCTGATTAGAACTCTAACGGTAAAACCCGAAAACCCGGTTGAAGGTAATTCCAATATTTGTTTTGTCACCACTTGTACCTTCTATCCCCACCACAATAAAATAAAATATGTCGTACGTTTATTGCTCTAATGATTTAAATATTCTTAATTTTAATAGTGACCATCGTCTTGACATGTATTAGATTTGATTTTTACTGTTACTGTGTTAAAATATTCATATAATTACATGAATTCAAAGTAATGGGATTAATTTTGTCAATAACAAATAAAAAAATGAAATGGCTCAAATATATATACATGGGATGGAATCCTGCACAATGACCACATCTATTGCAGAGTGGACCTGTATCCCGAGTGGATAAATGAGATATTCGGAATCCAACACCATATAGATGCTAATAATAATAATAATAATAATAAATTGGATGATTTATAGAGCGCCATTTTTATGAATTAATCATCTCAAGGGTGCTGAAGACCATAATATCACAATTACAAAAGCTAAAAATTGTGATTTCAATGATGTGAACTGTCCATAATAATTATAACTAAATTACATATAGCATGTAAAAAGATATTGGGACACATTCTCCGTAACGAGAAATATGATCTGCTGCACCTCATCATGAAAGGGAAGATCGAGGGTAGGCGCGGTGTGGGAAGACTTCAGATGTCCTGGCTCGAGAATATCAAGGAATGGACCGGAGTTTGGGGGGGGGGGGGGAAGTTTTTACGTCTGGAACAGGACAGAGAGGCCTACGCCAGGGTGATCAGACACATCGGGGGGACCTGACATGGCACTCGAAGAAGAAGAAAAAGAAAAATAAATGTATCTGCAAAACATATTTCGGTTTATTTTGTTATATTTAATGATTCATGTAATAAAGCCTTGATATGATTTCGCGATTATTTGTACAGCTATAAATACATATTGAAGAAAAGTGTGTAAGATTTTTAACTGTACTGCTCTACAAAACAAATGAAAAATACATTTTTCGCAATTATGGGTTAAACACAAATAAATAAGCGTGAAAACATACGTGGCACTTTTTTTACGCATTACATTTGAAACATTATCATTTCATAGTTATCACAAATAAATTTGATACGAAATCTTACCTAAATGCGCTCAATTAGAAGTCAATTAAAAATTATTATAATTTATTTTAAAAGCCGAAAAAAATGATTCTAATTAAAAATTGACAAATAAAATATTTTCGTCAACTTTACAAAACTTTGATAATATTTTAATGTTTACAAGATTTGACAGTGACAGGCCGGATGCACACATGCACAGTCAGAAATATGGAAATATTGCATCCAGACTCGTGCTAAGCTTCGGCAAGTTAACACAAGCATGAGATTGTGGAAGGGTCATTTTTCGAGGTTTTTCCAGATTTACCCCGGCTTGCTACCATTCGTCCCAGTGTCGGTATTTTGACCCGAATCAATTGGCGCTTGCGACACATATTTGAATGCCATTCAGGTTCTTATCAAATTCAATGTTCAACATGAAGTAGTTTGAAATGGGTGTACACGTGTTTATGGTTTTAATATATTTATATTAGTGATGAAACGGATAGTGATTTTGCCGGATACTGGATATTCGGCTGGCACACAAACCGTCACAAAATTGTATTTAATGTTTACGACCAATTTAAAAACAAGTATATCAAGAGCTCTTGCGATTTCACCACTTCTAGTCTCTCTTGTATTCCCGAGATAATTTCGCATATTTGGATAAACATGAAATACTATAAATATCCCCTGATTTACCACACATGACAATCTTGTTGACATCCGAAATAGAACGTCGTTACAGCATCTTAGAACAAGTTAAAATGATATGATTGCAACCTTTCTGGATCCGAGGTTAAAGATGGCATTGAAAAATCTCTACGTCCAACATCAATGCCGTATTAAATGTATTTACCAGGCCGTAAGCACCATTAACAATTTTGCACCACGGAAATTTATGTGGCTGCTTGTAGTATTGGAATCCGTGAAGTTACGCGTATTGTAGTATTATTAGTCTTTATACCTATATGTATTACAAACATTTTCATATAATTAAATATATTTGTGTTTCCGCAGTGCTAGTATATCAATTTTGCTGCCTAACCTCTCTACTCTGAAAATTCTATACAACATTTTTAAGAGAGTATTCTAGTGCAGAAAATTGAAAGAATCGTTTATTGCATATTTTTAAACTTTAGACTTTTAAGAATATGACCCTAAGAGGACTTTCTGAAATTCTGAACATTTTCGAAGTTACTGCTATTTTTGAGACGTATCGACCGGTCGGGATGAATTAACAAAATGGGAAGGCAAACTCTGACTACCTGGGAAGAGCCCACATTATGAAAACTCTTTTGTAATGAATAAATTATTAGAAATCGACTTCATGGAAGGTCGCTAAATATATGAGGCTGTTCGCTAAATGAGAAAATTTAAGTATAACACATCATTAAACGCCTTAGATCGCGTGAAACTTGACTCCAAACTTTAAACGCGTTTTTCTTAAACTGACTTTTTCTGATAAGGTTGGCATGATATCTCAAGTTTGAATATACCGATTTACTTGAAATTTTGCACAGAGCTTTGTTACATATTTAATTATCGCACTACGTAATTTTTTTTTGAAATTTCATTTTTACTATTTAAAAAAAAATTCGGATGTTGAAAAAAACTGGGCAAAAGTAATTTTTTTTTCAAATCGCCGGCCTTTTGTAGATTTTTTCTTCTTCAAAATTTCCTTACGTGGTGGGATAACTATATTATTCTTGTTGAAGAATTGAACGGTAAAAACTTAAAAGAAAGCACTGAAAGGACCGAAATTCTGCATGAATGCTTGGGGCCAACTCTCTGCACCTTCGAAGAGATGGGCATCTCATAACCCATTTCTTTAGATTACTCAGGGGATGTTTCGAGAACTCGGCCGTGCTGGAGGGTGTTCGGCTTTTTGTCCCTGATAGATTTCTCCGACAGCAACGTCATAGATAGTTTTACCTACCGGCCGCCAGAACCAACCTGCCTCTGGTGACACCGATGGGAAGAGCAATTAATCTGCTGAACGCGGTCTCCTCGGAGATCGACGTCTTTCATATTAGTGAAAGTACGTTCAGAAGGCAAATACTCTTAATTCTGGAGAGTATCCTGTCTTCCTAATGTTGAACCATCTCTCATGCGTTTCTGGTAGTATACTATACACACTATATTATTTTACCTGTTCTCAATAGATGCCTTAAAAAATAATTTTGTAATGTCTGTTGATGAAATAAACTGATTTCATTTGATTTGATTTGATACTGGACATACTATGTTTTTTTGTTATTCCCCGCTTTGCCAGCCTGCACTTTTGGATTTTTTTTCATAAATGTCCTTTTATGAAAAAAAAATCCAAAATTCTGGCGTCTAGACTAGAATTACATAATTACCTAACTAACTAACAATGTGAAGTAGAAACTTCCCTAGTTGTAAAGTACCAACAGTATTAATAAAATAACATTGTTGAAAATGTTTATGTTTATGAATTGTTTCGAAAAAGCCGCGATTTTTTTTACATTTGACAGCTGTTAGATAAGATTGCCTCCACATATTATAAATATTCAAGATTGAATTCGAGACGGCGCGGCGCGGCATCGGCATTGATCACTCTTGTGTTTGCCGACGCTTGGCATGAGTCTGGAGACAGATTTTTTTTTGGGTGCGCTCGAGCGGAAGTGGTTCATATCAATAGATATGTAACATCTACGGACTTGGATTTAAAAGTTCTGCTACATTTCGAAATATGTGAACTGCACGCAAATAATTATATGGACATTATCTGATGATACATTATGTCGCTAATATGTCATCACCTTGATCTATGTTAACCTACAATTTTAGACACTTGTTTGTAAATTTTGTAAGTTTCAGCTTTTATGTCGGTGTTTTTACTATTTTTAAATGTTCTCTAATTATTGTACATGTAAATTATCCTCTTTGTGCCATAAGGAGTTA
Source organism: Lepidostoma basale (assembly GCA_022606425.2). Lineage (NCBI taxonomy): Eukaryota > Metazoa > Arthropoda > Insecta > Trichoptera > Lepidostomatidae > Lepidostoma > Lepidostoma basale. Next base: position 227,669 of record JAHDVF020000248.1, read on the forward strand.
TCTACTCCTGGGAATACAATAGAACAATTGTGTGTTTTAAAGTAAATAAAAGTTGAGCTCCATGTGAATGTTTCCATACTTTATTTATATTCACCATATTTTATAGTTCTTAGAAAGTTCTTTAAAGGGTAGGGGTCAAAGTATACAAATCATATTTAAATTTTGCACATTTATTAAATAAGTCATACAATAATACAAGTTGTACAACACAATTGTAGATTTACTGAAACACTCCATTAACAAAGTTGCATAGCATGTTAATGCTTACAGTGGATAAAGATAAAGAGTCAACATAATTCTCTACAAGCACCACGTCACCTTCGGAACAAAATTGATTTTACCAATGCACAACTAATATTTATTATTCTGCATACTTGAAGAAGGGGTGCAATAAAATGTGCGTACACATGTGTATACGACATCAAATATATATCAGCATTACCAATTATCGATTATAATCAATCCACTAAAAGGCATTGGCTTATTAATTACAACTATAATATTGGCCTATTTTTTAAGTTTCACTGAACAAAGTATATAAGAATTTCATTCAAGTTTTATTTTTTTATATTACTTTTACAAAATGATTAATTCTCTTTGCAGAACACTTTTATTTTATACAAATAAAAAAGTGTTATGCAAAAAGAAAAATGTAAATAAAATCCTCTGAGGAGCTAGCCTAAAGGTGAGGGTGTATATTATTCAACATAAAATTAATTTTACAATTTCATAGTAGGGAAATAAAACTTTCTAAGAATTTTCTATATCTATTCTTTCACTCGTACCAGCATTCTGTTAATGGTTATATCCTGCGCCACTTCCCAATCACCTCGAGTCCTTATTCATAAACCTCCTTCAACCAAACTTAATTAATTATGAAATTTCACTTGAATTGACTAGAAAGTATTTTCAAAGTATGTTATACTAATACTTGAGTACTACTACAGGGCTGATCCTTGGCTTCTACAGGTTATGGTAATGTTCTGATCGATTCACATTAACAACAATCACGTAAACACCCTTATTTTAAAACACTTAATGTCACAACATAAATGTTACAACGTATGTGTGCGGATAGACAGAAGTGTTAAGAGTACATTTAATGTAATACGCCATACTTTGACAGCGTAGATTGCCAATCCAGGGTGCTTTAAGATGGCTTTGTTGTCAAAATGAAAATTCATGAAATTACCAAAAATAAAATAAAAGTTATAATTTCATTGAAATGACTTGAGGGTCAATAAAAATGTATAAGAATACATAATTCACATCGTGCGCTTTTTTAAATTACGACATTCAATTCCAATGTTTAACATTATTACCATTTTCAGTATTTTGTTTTAAAAGTGCTTTTTAATTTGGTTTCCATGACCGGGATTAATACAATTTCATATCCACTGTTCAATAACTGTATTTTAAATAGTTATCAAAATGTAATAAATGCCCAAATGGAATTTTTTTGTATGAAAGTCTCAAAAGGATGTAGGTATATGTTTAAAATTATCAAATCTTTGCCTTGATTTCCAATAAAAATATGAAATTCTGGTACAACCATTTATAATTATTCAAAGATATTTTTCAATTGTTTTACTTACAATTTTTTAGGATATGTACCTATATGTTTAAATTTATCAATCTGATTGACATTGATAAGATGCAAAAAATATTTTTTCGTATTTTGTGTAAATACATAATTTCAAAAAATCTTAATTTTGTTTTTATAAATATAATTTATAGCACCAAAGTTCAAGCAAAACTTAAAATTCTTTGGATAAGAATTTAGATTTCTTGATATAATATATCTATATTGTTCAAGAACGAAGATGTCTACATATCAGCAGATTATTATGTACATCCAATATTGATATAGTTATTTTTAATCAAATTTAGATGGTTTCTTACACATAGACTGTATGTGGAGAAAATTTCGCTGCTTATAGCGGATATTATTTCACCGTGCATATGTAAACACTTGTAATTTTAGAATATAAAACAGGATTCTAATGTCTTCAAGATTATATAAATATTTATTGAAAGTGTGTAAGTATTTGAAATGCACATTTTGTCAAAAACTGTAAGTGTAACTTATCTAGTTCATCAATTACCTCTTTATATTTTGTTCCTCGTTAGGAAAAAATTCCTTCTCACTCTTTCTGTCAAAATACGTAAAAATACAATATTTTCTTACATCTTACTAATAATGCAAACATACTTGTTACATTACTCAACTGTTGGAATTTGTTTCCACAATCTTTGCCTGTCGATGAACATATTTTATGAAACAGAAAAGATAAATTATAAAATAAACAAAACAAGAACGAAAACCCAAAAAACGGTGAAGTTGGTGGCATTCTATCAGGCTTTAGCGACACTGTCTTAGGATTTGATAACTTTTACTGAAGTTCTATAACTATTTTAAGCGAATAGGCATATAGCATACAGTAAACGTGTAATAACTAAACAATGATTTTAATTATGAACCGCACTTAGTTACAGCAATACTCGGATAAAAAATCCTTTTTTGATGGATCAAAACTTAATTTATCTCTCCAAGAGAATGTCATCTCATTTAATAAGATTTTTAATAGTTTTAAAGCATAAAATGCTTTAGAATATTGTACAAATCATTACGGAGAAATAAAAAAATCTTTCATCTAAAGTTAGTGCATTAATTGAAGATGACACCAAAAATAATATATTTCAAAAGTGATCTGCCCGGTATTAATGTCCATAAATACAACATAGGAAAATAATTGTTTAGATACAAGTAGGTAACACTTGAATATGAAAAATAAGTTAAAACAACATAATATTAAGTATAAAACAATTTATAACCAACTGATTGTAGTTAAACAAGGATGAACATTATACAACACATATTAGAAAGATAAAAAAATCTGAATTGTTCGGAAAGTTAGTTATTTTTTTGCTAATTAAATTTAATAAGTTTGGCTCACACACAATTTGCACATACCAATACACCAATGCACATTACAAATAGGTGCTTTGTTTGATTTGCAAAAAGAACCTCCAAATGGCATTGAGCCTCATTTGCTGACACTAGACAAATCATAATATCTAGTAGTTTTTGCATACCATACTGAACTACTGAAACATTGAAAACCTTAAAGAAGTGTTGTCTATTAGAAATAAGCTAACTTTCAGAACAATTCTTTGCTTTGTACTGAAATGAAAAATGAATAAATGTTAAATGAGATAGCTGTTCATTGCCCATTACATCAGATGTATTTTATAAATAATATTATATATGACAAAATAAAACTGCTCTCAGCTTTTTTACAACACTTTTCACAGACGTGTTTCGGTTATGACACAACCATTTTCAATGTTAAAATTTTGTACATTGAAAAAGGTTGTGTCATAATCGAAACACGTCTTGAAAGTGTTGTAAACATACTAAGTGCAGTAATATTTATTCAAATATGAATCCATAACACAAAGTGAAGGCGAATATGGTATAAATATGACCAATTTGTTTTTGATGTTAATGTATGTATTTTTAAATACAATATATATATAACAATACTTACGAAAATAATGACTTATTTCACAACATTAATAAAAACCAGAGTATATAAGATGCATATTTCTTTTTATATTCAGGGATTTATCTGTGTCACATAAATACAAAATTTATAGATTTATTTAGGTTTAATTTCCACGAAAAGTTTAGCAATTTTAACCAATAAAATAATAGATTCATATGAAAGTCAAATTATAGAGTAACATAAATTATAATTTGAATAGTTTTGGCACTGCACAGCTATCTCATTTTTGATATCAAGTTGAAGGGAATGAGATTAGCAAGCGACTGCCTCAGAGATAGGGTTCTCGGTAATGTGAATGACTGGAGACTGATCGGCGCAGGACTGGGAGCGGACCAGCTTCTGGCGCTCCCTCTCCCGCATGATGATCTGCCTCAGCTCCTCCAGGGAACTGCGGCGGTAGGCGTGGATCTTGGTCGGAGACAAGGGGGCAACTAGACCAAACCCAAAAGATTATTTGTAATAATTATTTTTACTCATAGCACACATCTACAAAAATTTACACATTAATTAAATTTCTTAACCTCTTGACTATGTATGTATCATCATGTTCCCATTATAAGAAGGTTGTGGAAACAAAAATTGGCACTATATGAAATGAAAAAAAGTGTATTTCACCACTGAAACAAGAATACGAAACATGAAAAAATTACATAAGTCAAGAGATCACTTGGAAATTTATTTATTCTTATGTTAGTAGTGAATTGAAATGAATTTTTATTGTGCACATTACCCAGGGTTCTGAAAAAAGAATAATCAATCAAATATTTTTTATCTAACGTCTTCTAAGTAGAGTATATGTATAAAAAACATATAAATAATGATAACAAAAAAAAAATTGATACAAAATTTCTTTATTATTATGTATTTAGTGTGCTTCATCTTGTGTTTATGTTCAACCGGTTTCGGCAGCTTGCTGCCATCGTCTGGTCTGCCATCGGCAGCAAGCTGCCGAAATCGGTCGAACATAAACATAAGTGGAAGCACACTTAATACATAATAATAAAGAAATTTTGGATAATATATATTTTTTTCATTATTTAAAATGAACTTCTACCAAGAAATTTCAATTAAAAACATTAATTAAAAAACATTTATTGAAGTTTAACATTTTTGTGAGGTACCACAATTTTTTTGAACACCATACATATATTTTCACATAATTAAAAAAAAAAATTTAAATGAAAAGTGATCTTAAATGAAAACTGGCAAGACACCTTAATGTAATGAGTGTGAGCGTGAAATTGTTGAAATTATGAAGTAAGATATCTGTTGAGCGGTTATTGAAAAATTATATTGGGGTGTTTGGGTGTGACAGAAGTGATTATTTGATAGTTTAGTAAAAAAACGTGACTGAAAAAATAAATTATTTCATTGTTTTTTGAACAATGATGTAAAACTCCATATTAAATTACTAATATGAATAAAAAGTATCTTTTTCTAGATGTTTGTTATATTTTATAGGAGTGACATGTGATAATGCCTTGCTCAAGGTATTATCACATTTGATGACAATCCAATAATATAGAATAAAACTTTTAGAAAGCAGAATTTCATTCATAAAATTTTTCAAAAGTCAGGTAATAAAATTAATGAAAGTATCTGTAAAACAATGGCAGTATAATTGAGATGAAAGAAAGCAAGCTTGTTAAATGAATATACAAACAGTTTATATTGGGGTAAAAACATTCATTCACAAATCATTCCCATTCCATAAATATAAAATAGTTAAGAAGTGAAAGTAACTATAAATTTAAATACAAACTATGAAAGTAGAATTAAATATTTTAGAAAATCAGATAATTTATTTCATCATGCTTTTGTCTCTATATACAGGTTATCCAAAAAGTCACAGAACCAGCAAAACAAGATAATATGAATATGCCATTTGATAATGTAAATAAGCTTATTCATATCTTTTATTCACAGGAATGGTGATTTAATATGAAACATATATTTTAAATAGTTTTCATTGCTAATTAATATGTTTCTGTTTAATAGTAAGTAACTGATGCATTTTTTCTATGAAATTCCTGCAAATCTGCTATATACTAATATGTGTCCCTAAAGGTTCTTATAGTCATCTATGGAAATATAATGCTGTTTCTTGAAAAAGTGTGTATTGAACAATGCCGCCTTGAAAGTATTTACCAGGCCATAAGCACAGAGACAATATTTGCAACATGGAGCATTTCTGGGCTGGTAATATATGTTTCGTGCCATGATCTTGTATTTTATTTAAATTATAAATGTGAAATTAATGTAAAATACGACTGCGATCGTATTATTGCTCCTTATATACTTGTTACAAACATTTGAATGTAATACATTTGTGTTTCCGCACTGCCAGTATGTCAATTTTACTCTGTCTAACCTCTCTCCTTGTGCCCTACCATTTGTAAAGTAATTATACGCATTTCCTTCAGTGTGTTTACTTTTTAAATAAATTGAATTGTATGATATACTTTGTATACAACTTTGGTATATAAAAAGTTCAAAGTAATCCTTCGATGTAATCTCTAAATTCATAATATATTAACTTCAAAATTTATAATAAATAAACCTGAAAATTCATAATTTTCATAAAAACGTAATGCAATCTTCTTCTTCTTGTCCTGTCACACCTCCATGGTGCATAGGGCCTCAAGAAACCTTCTGCACCCGACTCTATCACGTGCCTGATGCCTAATATCATGCATATTGCAATAATATTGTTAAAAATGTTTATGTTTATGAACTGTTCCGAAAAAGTTGCAATATTTTTACCAAAATTGTTTGACATTTGTCAGCAGTCAGATTGATGGACCCAGAGTTATAAACATAACATTACGGCTTGATAAACATAGATTCAAGACGGATTGGTATTGAATAATGATAATTGTGTAAAAAATAATATACAAACAGGTTCTTGGGTATCTAGAGATGTACCTTACGTACGTATGTAGGATTTTCGTTATGAATATAACATAATATGATATTGGTAAAAAAAAATAACACTAGTGATGTAAGACAGTGTATTACAATTAGAACCTTGCATTTACTGACTCTATTCTAGATTTTTCAAAAATATAAGATATTATTTGCACTCGGATAATTTTTTCATTGTGTATTGGTAATATCATGTTAAATATAAACTCAAAGCGCTGACTTTAATGTATAGTATTAGATTAGTCAATAAAATTGTGTCTATTTTTGGGCTTTCAGTAGAAAAATTTATTATATTATATAACAAGTCGATTCACATACATTTAAGATACATTGGAGAAGGTTTGAATCAAGTAAAATGGATAGCTTGCGAATTATCTGTGGCTAATCATAGCAATAAGTAAACATTTACACATCTCCCATTCAAACAAAGTCTTCCAGATCCTATCAGTGTTCCTTTAAAGCTGTACGCACATAACTCGCCGAGTATGCATTAAAACAGAGTGCACAAAAGTTACACCAGCGTAAGGATATCAGGACATTAGGATGAGAAAAAGTGAGAAAAGAAGAACTGATACTGGTGCGCAAATTACGTTCCTCTGTTTATGCATTTCATTAAATAGAATTGACTATTTCAAAGAATAAATTAATTGACAATATAGTGTTGTAAATTATTGCCATTGAAAATTATCTGTTTCGTTATGTGGTAGTAGGTTGGCTGAGAAATGGCTGAAAAACGACCGGAATGGGTCAAAAGATACAGAAAGCTGATTTTTCAACATGACAATGCTCAACCTCAAATTGCAATCGCGGTCAAAAACTACATACAGAATGTGGGTTGGGATATTATACCGCACCCGCCTTATTCACCAGATGTGGCACCATCGGACTACCACTTGTTCAGATCCATGAGGCATGCCTTAGAATAGCAGCACTTCCATTCATATACAGATGTCAAGAATTGGGTTGATGCCTGGATTACCTCTAAAGACGAGGCGTTTTTTCGACGATGGATTCATTTATTGCTAGAAAGATGGGAAAAGTGACAAACGATGGACAATATTTCGATTGATGTGTTTTATTTTTCCTTTCAAATAATTGTGATTTTCATACAAAGAAACAGACCGAACTTTCTGAAACACTCAATACATAATGTACCTTTTTGTAATAGTAAAAAATACATTCCAACACTACATTCGCAGAATATTTAACTGCATTTGAATATCCGACCTTAAACAGAACTCTAATAGAGTTTCAAATAATTTTCTTAATGAAAGCGCCTAAAATGGCATAAACTAATTGACTGACTTAATATATTCATTAACCTTAAATATTTGCTAACTGTTTTATATTTTGTAATGAATTCATAAAAAAAGAATGTGGGATGAGTTAATGATAAAACATATGTTAATAATAAGCCAAGCAAAACAATATTTAAAAAACGTGCGACGGTGGACACTTACAGTGGATAATAGCCCTAAAGTATATGTGTTCTACGGCTAAATATCTTCCGGTTCTTGACATCACTGGTGCTTGGGGATTTTTTGGAGTAATTTGATAGCTACGCAGAAGAAAAAAAATAAAAAATTAGAAAACAATTTCAAGACAAAGCTATAAAACAATCCATAAAATACAGTTCTTTTACTCAGTAGTCCAAAAATGATAAAAATTTTGGAATCTTAAAATTTTTGTCATATTTATAAAAAAATTAACATGATCTGTTTTAGAACTGTGTTTTGTGGACAACCAATACTTGCCGTACTAATAAGGCAGAAAAATATTTTTCATCTATGAATAAAATAAGCATTCTAAAAGCGTTTTCATTTGGTTTGTCATTCTTGTTAATGAAAACAGATGCAGTAACTAAGTAAAAAAGTCCTAAATAAAATATACAAAAAATTTAAAAAGGCCAAAGAAAGATGTATCAGCGCAATCATATGAAAAAATTCAAACATGAATGTATTGAGAAATAAATATGGCGGGTACTCTTAAGAAAAATGCACAAAAGAGTTTAAAAAGATTTTTTTTTGTACTTGTATTGAAATATCTCGTAAAATATTTATAACTTATATTGAAATACTTCACATAAAAGGAAATATATTAGATTAGAATGCATAAATTTTAGCAAAGCTAAGTTTCCACCATTACGGCAAATCAATATTGAAAATTAAACTAAATTATTATCTACAAAATAAAACTATGAATTTTGTATAAGTTCATTTCAATCAAAAGTAAACCGATAAAATATTGTATAATAAATATATTTATATAACCATAATGCAACTAGTAATAACAAATACTAATGATATATTATAATCTAAATAATTTTAAATAATCATATATAAGGGTAATCATGTAGGTATCAATAAAATATAAATGTAACAATAATATACAATCTTTAAGCTAAGTTCACACAATTTTTATTATTCCTAATGAATGATCAAAAAACATAATTGAATTAAATAAAGCGCCTACCACTATGTCAAAAAATATAAATATAAAAATTCTATTATAGTATCTATTAAAGCAAAGGCTATGAGTGTAATATTACAGTGAACCATCGGTGATAGATAGATCTAAAAAGGGATTGTTAAAAATATTAAATTTACTAAGGAATCAAAAAATATGAAACTCATCACATCACCAATACTTATCCACCACCGATGCTAAGAATGCACTATTCACTTCACTAAAATTACAGAATTCAAGTGCTAGTACATACCAAGAAAGGTGTAAATTGCCATTGCTTACAGTCCAATATGTTTTGTTTTATAAAAATATTCACAAATAAAAAACGTTTGTAATGAAATTTTGAGAGTTTTTGTTTGATGTATCGGATATTTTTGTATGTTTGTTTTAAGATAATATTTTTGGATTTGTTGGAATACTACAATGTAAAATATAATTATATTTTCGCTCAGATCTATAGAGATATACGATATAATTTCTAAAACATTTTTTTTTCAAATGACCTTTAAAAGTTTATTTCATACACACGGATGCCGATGGATTAGAGATCCCTACCAAAAATATGTACTGATCATGCATTGAATAATTTACTAATCATTTTAATTTGAATCAGTTAACTCTATATAAAAGTACACATTCTTTTGAGTGTATTGTGTGAATATGGATGGGTATAAATATAAATTGTTGAATTGTTTTCAATTCACAACATTTTATTAGTTATTAATTATAACAGTAATACCACACACATTTTTTACAGTAGGAACATAATTTTTATAATACATTTTCATAATAAACAATTCATATTTTATACATACATCACAATGGTATCTCATATTTATAACAAAAGTATTATAATATATATATTTTATAAACAAATGTCTTAAAACCATTATTATTATATTTAAACATGCCAACAATTGTCAAATCTAAACATTAATGTAGAAAAATCAATCTTGTGATTGCATGAAGCAATCAACTGCAAACATATTAATGGATTAATATGGATTAACAGTGTGTTAAAGAAAATTAAATAAACAAAAACAATACTACTAATTAAACTTCTATAACAAATGTTATATTAGAATTCCTCATGACTAGTTAAAAAAAAAACACTAATTCCATTATCAGTTTGGGATACAATGAACTTGAGTTGTTAATTTAAAAAATGTTAAATATTTATAAATCTATTTAGATTATCGAGAGGGTCCTGAATAACAAATAATTATACATGTTAATGTCTATGCAACTGTAATATTTGGCAACATTATTTTTAATATAATAGCAAAACCTTAAATGGAGAGGGAGCATTCCCGATGCTTAACACTTGGACTTACCATATCCCTCTCCTTGCAGGAACAGCCTGAAGGCTTCGGACACCTTGGCCGGCTGCTCTTCTAGCACCATGCCACAGTCAGAAATCTTAAAAATCAACCAAATCATAAAATAAAAACATATTAAACCGTTTCCCATATTTATGTATTATCTTGGATATTATATTTTATACAGAAAATAACTAAAAAAACTTGACAAATCTCTATTCATTATAAGGGAGTATTTTTTTTTACAATGATATAAAAAAACTCAAGTAAACTTTTACTAATTAACTCTTTTACTGAAAGATGACCTTCGTAGCAGAGTGCCAAGAGCTATGACTGCCACATCGAAGGCTGTGGGTTTGATTTCCGGCGATGGCAGTGTAATGTTCACACTGTCTTTGGTCTGGTGAATTCACGTGACAATAAAATAGCCATAGATTAACTACCTGCCATGCAGTGGCGGTACGTCCATACAAGCCCAGAAGCCGGGCTTGCCTTAAAAAATCTATATTAAAACGATGTTTTTGCGCGTCTGAGCCGTCTACGAATAAAATATTATTTTGAATTTCGCGCGAGGGCATTAATGCGATTCAATTCGTTGAGTTGGAAATGACTCCTCCGACATGCGCAGAAATGACCTACGTGTATGTTTTGTTTCACTCATAAGTACCGTAGGTGAGACGCCCGCGAAATGTTTTGTGTTTGGAATTGAAGCCGGGCTTTATCACTCTGAAGTATGTTACTATTCGATGTGTAACAAACTTCATTTATATTGTCAGAATGTTACTTTATGTGCGGAAATGTTATGAAAAGAATGATTGTCATTTCTTTACGAATATTTATTTATAATTCCTTGGCTTGCCTTATTGGCTGACCCTAGGTACGCCACTGCTGCCATGAGAATCAATAGCTATAAAGTTGTATACAGTAATTGGGTTTTAATAACCTGCCGTATACAAATGTGGAAAGCAAAGGGAAATTACCACATTAATAAACATAAATATTGGATATCTATTGCAAAATAGAATACGGGAAATACATTTTTTTTTTGATTTATGTATATCTATACTGATAAAAAATTGTTTGTAGAAAATTAACTAGGGACTAAATTTGATAATATTTCATAACATATTTTTTTACAACATAAAATAATTGATTGACCATGGTATAAATACTCACCTGTCAATGTAATTATTTTATATTTATTTGATAGGAACAGTTTTTAAAACTCAAAACGTGTCAAATAAACTGGTCCATACAGGTCAACCGTCAATCAAATGGCCTGCCGTACCTTCCCATCGATGTCGCCAGAGGCTGGTTGGTTCTGGCGGCCGGTAGGTAAAACCGATAATATACCGACATCCTCCAGCACGGCCGAGTTCTCAAAATATCCCCTGATTAATCTAAAGAAATGGGTTATGAGATGCCCATCTCTTAGAAGCTGCAGTCGGTCCCCAGCATTCCCAAAAGAACTTACCCCTTTGAGGGGGTGCCGATTATCTTGCTGGGGAGACTGATCCGCAATGCCGGACCTCGTCCTCCTCCTTAGTTCAATTGCATGATTTTTTCTTCTCTTAAATATATATAGAATAAACTTCCTATGTTACCTTCCTTAGTCCACACATTAAATAAATTTCCTTATTTCCCCCATCCTGCATTTTGTCTCCTCCCTCCCTCCTGTGCCTCCTGCTGTGCATTATTTCTTTTTTATTCTTTCTCTAACATATGTTATTTATGTATCAATTGTGTACTTTTCTTTTGCTGTTGTATTGCTATGTGTGTACGGCGAGACATCGAGGGAGAGTAGCGTAGCTTAAATGTGGTCTGGGTCCCCCTTGGTTGCAAATATATACACATTTTTTTTTTTAACGTAAGTCCCGCATGGACGGGGAACGGGCCTAGGGAGTGTACGAGTGAAGCTGACGAAAGCCGCCGATGCGCCTATAACAGCTTCGGGTAAGCGGAGGGAGCCCTCTATGGCTCGGCCATATAATAAATAAAAATTCCCAAAAGAAATGCCGTGAGATAGAGCCACTTCCTCATGTAGAGATACCTAAGAAAAATTTTCTAAAGCCTCTCCAGCATAACGGAATATCTTGTAATACTATACCTTCATCCAAGTGGAGTTGGTGGGATCCAATCGGCCGTTCAGAGTGACCGTGTCATCGACATGGGGGCTCAGTGACCCAGTGATGTTTATGACGGGCATGCGCAGCGTGGTGCTGGCATCGCGGGATGCACGCCGTCCACTCTCGCCGCCACACTCTCCGCGGACGATGTTCAGATCCGAGCGCCGAACATAAGAGTCAATCAGCAGAGCCAAGTTGGTCGGGTTGACATGGCGCATGAAGTAAGACCTGTACACCTGCACCAGGTCATGGTTTCGCTCCTCCGTGCCCTACAAAAGTATAGTTTATTCACTTCAGGGAGAATATTTTCAGTAACACCTACTAAATTGGTTATATAAAGGTAGATTGGTTGATTTCTGATTGGTTCCTGGGTCTAAGTACGGCTGAATACTCGATGATTAAAAAATTACTGCTATGTCGAAATTGGAAAAAGGAATTAATTTTAACAGTGGAAGGACATGTTTGTGTTTTTGGTTTTGTTTCAGAATTCTTGTAACAACACAAATTTACCAGAACAATGGGAACATACAAATAAAATAACACAAATACTGTTTTTTTCTAATTCTTCACTAAGTGCTTGACTATGCAGCGATTTCAAATAAATTGTCAAAAAAACGCAAATTACCCTCCCGAAATGATGCCACATCAAGTAGTCCAAAACTCCTTGAGTCATCCCCTTGGAGCGTAAGTGACGAGCATTGAGTTTCTGATAACCCCACTCGATCCAGCCCGCCTGAGTCGATACACAGTTAATCAGACAGAGCACATCCACCTAAAATGTAAAAGAAAATAACTGTAACATAAAGTGCAATAGTACAACATCAATTTAAGCTGTGCGCGAGTTTACTCGCTCAATATTTGAATACTCGAGGCGGTTATCCAAAATAAGCGAGTAGATTTTCTTTAGAGAAATCAAGATTAAGAATTCGAAAGATCTATAATATATTATATAATGGATAGTGATTTATTTTAAACTCCATGGATCGTGAAATAGTAATGAAATTTGTATTTGTAGATTTTATTTTTACATTTGACATATTATTTTTATTTACATTGTGTGTGTAAAAAGTTATAAAATAATTTAGGTTACATCAATCAAATAGATAAATACTAATATTATCAAATCGATTTTTATTAAATAACTAAACTATTGTATGTTCTACTAAATAAACAAATAAACAAAATTTACGTGACAGCCCTGATGTTTCATAACAATATCAATTATGTTTATGGGGATAAGTGGGGGCACAATGACGTAATCTACCTTCATTTGGAATGTCTTTATGATACGCTTTCTACGAATTTGAAAAAACGTAGAAAGAGACGAGAACCACCGTACATAAAAAGGGTAAAATAATAATAATAATAATAATAATAATACTTATAATAATATGGTACTTTTAAAGCGCCGCACACTGGATCCATTTGGCAAAAACAGGGAATTAGGGGTCGAACTCCGAATTTTGCCCTGATTTTTTTAAATTAGTTTTTTTGTGTGATTCCAAACCCCTTTTACATTTTAACTTTTTTTGATATAACTGCTAATTTCGAAGAAAAAAATTGTTATTGTTTTTTTTGTATGAAGCAAAACTGATTTTTGCAATTATTTCGGAATCAGGTGGATACGTCAAAACCAAACTTAGTAAAGATTATAGAGGGCATAATCTTCTACATTACTTGTTACGACATCTACTTTATATCTCTGCCCGTTTATGCATCTAACAAAAATCCGAAACCACTTTCTACTCATAATAATTAATTAAGATTTATAATGTCTGCTGCTTTTAAACGGGCAGAGATATGAAGTAGATGTCGGAACAAGTAATGTAGAGGATTATGTCTTCTACAATCCCTTCTTAGTTTGATTTTGATGTATCTAACTGATTCCGAAATAATTGCAAAAATCAGTTTTGCTTCATACAAAAAAAACAACAACATTTTTTTCTTCGAAATTAGCAGTTATATCAAAAAAAGTTAAAATGTAAAAAGGGTTTGGAATCACACATAGGACCTAATTTAAAAAAAATCAGGACAAAATTCGGAGTTTGACCCCTAAGTCCATATTTTTTTCCAAATGGGACCAGTGTCCGCCGGTACTTATTTTTTCGCGTTCGAGCGTTCCTTTACAAAAGAAAGGAGTGATTTTAGCATAATTGTGATCATTTATGCATCTAACAAAAAATCCGAAACCACTCGTAAGAATTAATTAAAATATTATAATGTCTGCTGCTTTTAAACGGGCAAAGATATGAAGTAGATGTCGGAACAGGTAATGTAGAGGATTATGTCCTCTACAATCCCTACTAAGTTTGGTTTTGACGAATCCACCTGATTCCGAAATAATTGCAAAAATCAGTTTTGCTTCATACAAAAAAAAAACAATAACATTTTTTTTCTTGCAAAATAGCAGTTATATCAAGAAAAGTTCAAATGTAAAAGTGGTTTGGAATCACACAAAGACCTAATTTAAAAAAAAATTACGGCAAAATTCGGAGTTCGACCCCTAAGTCCCTGTTTTTGCCAAATGGATCCAGTGTGCGCCGTTTTCGTGATGTAATCACCTCAAGGGCGTACGGAAACGTGTTAAATCTTAAAATCTAAATATATTTTTATTTTTCTTCCTCTTAGTTTAGGTCGTATGACCTGATTATGACGGTAGGCTGTCCTGGGATGATGATGTCCAGCTATCTCTCCATCTTTTTGGCGGCCTTCCTGGTAATCTCTTGCTGCTTGGGTTTTCAATTTTAACATTTTTTTCCATTCTTGTATTCTCCATGCGATCCGCGTGGTCTCTCCAAAAGCGCCTTCTGCTTACTGCTCAACACCACAGACAGAATTAATCGTTTCATTTCTGACCCGATCTCTGAGGGTTTTGCCTGCGATGGAGCGTAAAGTTCGCATTTCTGCTGCTCTAAGAAGGTTCTTAGTTTTATTGGTATCGACTACGACTTCTATTCCATACGTCATGATTGTTAATGTCGTCATGGTAATCTAAATATGAACGCTCCATATGATATCCGCGATCGGTAAGAAATTAATATAATAAAACAAATATGCAAAATGGGTTTTAGTTTGGTTATGAAATGTGAGAAATAAGGGAGAATATTTACAATAGTGTGAGTAACACATCCTAAGTTGGTTATAGAAAGCTATCTGATTGGTTCCTGGGTCTAAGTAGGCGGAGCTTACGGCATTAATTCTTAAAATACTCGGTGATTAGAAAATTACTACTTTGTCAAAATTAGGAAAAGGGATTAATTTTTACGGTGGAAGAAAAAGTTTGTGTTTGTGGTTTTGTTTCAGAATTTCAGTAACAACGCAAATTTTAGTAGGGACACTAAATAATTGAAATAATTAAATAAAAACAATGAATTCCTTTGAATTTTAATATTGCATAGTATCATTATGAATATTAGTTACACCCTTAATTGTTTTTTCCAAGAAAAATTATAATTGAAATTAACTTTATTTTCGTTTTACTGTATTTTTATGATCATTACAAATGAATCAAGAGGATTTTAAATAAATGAATATTGATTTTTGAAATTTCATGGTAGAATTCATTGTAAATAAAGAAAATAAAAAAGTCGTGAAAAATCTTTCACAATCACAAACATCAGTTGATTTTAACTAAATATACATTTTAAATTTCATTATTTAACTTTTTTAATTAAAAAAAACACGTTTAATTATTTCGATGTTTGAATATGTACTGGAACCATTTTTTCGTTTTTCTTTTCATGAAAAATAAAATACAAACAGTATGGATTTTTTTTGTAAACGCACTGTTACTCACACTATTGCAAATAATCTCCCTGAAATTAACGGACTCTATGAAGGGAAATTGTTCCAAGCTGATGGCCCGGCTACTGCAAAGGCTCGATTTCTGAAATTTGTACTAGGGTAACGCTTGCTTCGACTCAACTCATCTACCCGTTGCACAGTAAAGATAATTATCATTAATTTAAAGACGGCAACAACAAGGGGGTGCCAGACCACATTTAATCTACCCCATCTTACTTCCATGTTCCGCTGTACTTTATTGAATAAATAAGCATAATAAATAATACATGAACATTTTAGAAACATTATATAAAAGATAAAAATAATGATACACCACAGAAATATACGAGTACAGCGGGAATAACAGGAGAGGAATAACGGGAATAACAGGAGCGTTGTTGCCGTCTTTAAATGTAAGTCCCGGATGGATTGGGGACAGGCCCAGGGAGTGTACGAGCGAGGCTGACAAAAGGGCGCCGCTACGCCCTATAACAGCCTCGGGTATGTGGCGGGAACTTCTATGTTCCTATTAAAAAAAAAATATCATTGAATGTTAATCTCACCTTCTCGGGATGAGCCAGGCCGAAGCGGGCCAGGATATTTGCTCCTGCACCAACTCCAAAACCGATGAAAGACTTGATCCCGAAGTGCCCCAGGACGTAGTTCAGCTGGTTAGCAAGTTCGTCCATTGTTGGAAAGATGTAGCTAAAGCGAAAATGGAAAATAAATGATTTTAAAGAAAAAGCACAAAAGTCAAAATAAAAAAATAAAATAAAATACAGTGATATTTTCAATGTAACAAATACAATCGTTTCGTGGAAGGGTTTCAATTAAAACTTAAACCAGTGATTCTCTAAGGGTATGGCCACACCGAAGTGCCAGGGTCGGAGGCTAGGTCGGCGTCTTTACGCAGATGGCTTGTGATCACCCGCTTGGTGCGAACCTTATAGTGTGACCGGTTCCATAGTACGTCATACGTTGGTTCGCCAGGTATCCCCCTAGCCTCGGACCAAGGCACTTCGGTGTGGCCGTACCCTAAGTGGACTTTATAGACCCCCGGGGGTCCAAGACAACTTGCAAGGGGTCTACGACAGTTGCAAAAAAATGTGGGTCCACGAGATGTAAATAGAGGTCCACGGGATGGTTCAACTAAATTGAAGCTGAATATTGAAATGCATCGGTATCTTCGGCTCATTTGGTAAAAATCGGACGATCGAAATCATTCAACAGCGACTTCCGGTTAGTAGGTAGAATTAGGCGGCGACCAATTTTTTTTGCTCATTTCGAAAAATCAATTTTAGGAAAGCAGGGGGTCTACGGGACAAAAAAGTTTGGGAACCTCTGTCTTAAACAAACACAAAACACCAAGAATTATTGATCATTTCTGTTTTTTTTTTGTAATCTTAAAATTATTACGAATCATTCACAACAATTTTTCTAGATTATATTTTGTTTGACAAAATATATTATATTATGATTAATCATTTTGACACAGTACTGATTTATTCTGTTCATTTATTCATATTTGATTATTGTTTATGACACTTAATTTAGATGTTTGATTTATGAGGGAACCACGACCCGCACTTTTAAAAACCCTGGTTTATCCGGAATGCTTATTAATGATTAATACAAATTGTTCTATTCAGTTCCTTGACTCTTCAATTTAAATTTAACCACCGGGCGGGGTTGAATTCATTCTACTTATGAATACTAAACAGTTGCCATGGTAACATAATCGAAACAGGAGTTCAAACGGTAGTTTCATGCGCATTGTTTGTACGTCACCGCTAGTGTCAGACATGGAATAAAGCAAGTTCTAATTCAACGCTTATGGAATTAAAATAAACCATCATCTTAAAATATATGTCAGCTGTTTTTGGTTCAAGCCTGGACATGATCCGATTCCTTATTCATAATAATGTGCTGTATATGCTCACAATGGAGATTAATATAATAATTTGTATACATTCAAAATGTTGTGTAAAATAACTGGTCCAAGTTAAAGGCATAAAAATGGGAGAAACATCTCCAGGCGTAATCTAGTACTGTATGATTTGCAGAGCCTTTCACAGTGCATTAATAAAGATTTTCTGCTTAATGTTTCCCAATCTTAATAAATGACGCTAGTGTAGAGTGAACTAAAACATGTGAAGATAGATGCAGCATTCTAGCATATATACAACTTCCAAAAATTTGTCAGACATGGTGGTCGTAAGAAGGGCGGAATGGGGAATGTTGTTAAACATAAAGCGATCGCTCAACCCAACCAATGATAGGTCATAAGTCCTGTAAGCGCCTCGGCCACCACGTTCTGTTCCCAGAAAAACAATTTACATTTTCATCTCTATTGAGATACAATTAATCCTTATAAAAAAATAATTTATCTGCAATGGGTAGAATCCAGTATTTGTCAACAAGAATTTGTAAACATTCAAAATGTTGCGTGAAACTTAATGTAGAATTTGGTTAATAATGAAATAAAACGATGTTTTCTGACTACTTCCACTTTTGTCTTTATTTCGACAGCGACCGGTTTCGCCAGGCTCGCTGGCATCGACAGACTGGTTTGACTGACACTTTATTTTGACTGACAATTTGGTTTAGTTCCGGTGACTATGACATTTTGGTTTACTTCCGTGAATATTTCACGAGTTGCAATCAATATTAAGTAATTAAGTTTATAAATATTTCAAATTTATTAATAGCTTAATGAATATTGATAAACAATATGACGTAAGTTCGTCTTTTTACTAATGTCAGGTGGCATCCGAATTTGCGAATGATTGAAGTCACAATTCGTCACACCGCCAGTAGAAACCAGTGATGTCGACTTAATGGCATTGAGAAGGGGTAGAAAAAGCTTGAAAAATTGAGCAGATTTAAGAATAGGCTCAAACAAAGCCTTTGAGGTTCCGTTTCATTTCGATTTAATAGCAGAGTCAACCTTGCCAATCTAGGGGATTGAGGTAAACGAGACGTGAGATCAAGCAAGCGAGATAGAGATAAATATAAACGTAACTACTTAACATAATATATGTTGACACATAAAACAATTTCAGAGTAATATCTATGTCACTACCCCCCAATATATTGGATGTAATAATGTTTATTTAATTCTGAGAATAAATAAACAGAAAATTTACGTTTGCTGTAATATTTTAAAAGAGAGCGAATTGATAATTAATAAATAATTAGCATAATGCCTTAGTAGTGCGAAACAAGATACTTTCTTACAATATTTCCAGACTTTCTTCAATATATGGTACAATTATTTTCAGTAATTGTAATATCAAATTTTAAGAAAATAGAAGTTTTATTTCACTTCCATTATTTGTAAATACGCTTAATAACTAACTAAATAACCATCATATAATCTCTCCGAAGGGGTAGGCAGAAATAATGGCCTGCTTTCCCCACATACTTCTCTCGATTCATCAACATTCATACATCGTGTCAGGTACCCACGACGATTTCTCTAACATGAGGAGTCGGAGAAATCAAATTTAACATTTTTTAAAACTATTATATACATTTCTGAAATTGTCATTTATTAGTAGAGCGAAACTATTATATATAACTAACTAACTAACTATCCATCACGCCGTCTCCCCGAAGGGGTAGGCTAAAAGAATGGACTGCCACACTTTTCTTTCCTGACATATTTCTCTCGCTTCCTCAACATTCATACTTCGTGTCATGCACGCGCATCGATTTCTCTGACTCCTCACATGGTCAACATTTAATATTTGATTTATTTGATCATGCCACGTTTTCCTCGGTCTTCCTCTATTTCTGATTCCATTTACATCATTAACATAGAATTTTTTTACCATTCTTTCTTCATTCTCTCTTTCCATATGTTCAAACCATCTTAATGATCCTTTCATTATTTTGTTCATGACACTAGCATTCGTACCGCATTCACTTCTAATATTATAAATCTATATTTAAAAATATATTAAGGAAAACACAATTAAATGAAAATAATACGGCAGATTTTTATATATTTTGTTCAATTTTACGAAGCTTAAAATGCAGCTAATAATAAAGTTATAAAATGAAATATACAACGCATGTCGCGTATAGAAATAAGTTAATTAGTTAGGGATAAAGCATGAGTTTCAAACATAATATAATTTCATACGCTTTGCAATACATATCATGATGGATAGGCATGACAGTGATCGAAATGCAATCATAAGTCCGGAAAATATAATACAGGGTGACCGGAAATTATCTCGGGAGGGGTTGGTTATATATTTGGTAAATTCACATTCAAATTTTAAATAAATGACCTATTTTATTTAATTCATAACGCTTTCATTCGCACTGTATTATATTTATATTTTTGTTATTGACGGAATTAATTCCATTATTTTTTTTGTTAATTGGACGACCAAGGCTGCGATGGGAGGATGAAGTTGGGAGAGATGGGGCAAGATTGTTAAGAGTGTCAGATTGGAGGGTCGAAGCGGAGGACAGGAGGAGTTGGAGGCGAAGAATACTGGAGGCTAAGGCTCGATATGGGCTGTAGGGCCATCGAAGAAGAAGAAGAAGATTTTTATTGTTAAGACAGATAATTTACTTTAATCTAAGTAACTTTTAACACGGTTACAGTAACAAATTAGACGATTCTTTTGCCAGTTCCATGCTTCTCTTCCATTTATAATTTTCTGATTTATATAACATAAATATGTTGTATTCATAAATTTAACTTATTCCAGTTAATACTTTACTGTATTCTGGGGTTTATCCCTTAATTAGTTTTTTCCAATGTTCTGGGCCGCGTCAGTAACCTTAATTTCCGTATTCTGTTCCTTTAACTCGTGTACATAAATAGCAGCGCGTTTGATTTTTCGCTACATTTGATAATGCTTTAGGCAGGCGAAATATCTCATTCACATTAAATATAATTTTTCTTCTTCTTCTTCTTCACTTTTGATAGACTCAGGAGTCTGTAATTTCAGGCGGGTCCTCTTGAGACGCTGAACTCCAGCTTTCTCTCCACCGTTTCGGGGGTCTTCCTGGTCGGCGTTGTCCGTTTGGCGTTCCATGGAGAGCTATGTGTGGTATCCTATTGAGTTCATTCTTTCTACATGTTGATGCCAGTATCGCCGTCTTTGACGTCCCCATCTGACCACATCTTCGACCTCGCAGATTTCTCGGATTGCTGTATTCCTAACTCGAGGGTCACGTAGGGTTTTGCCAGCTATAGCGCGGAGTGTTTTTATCTCGGTTGTCCTGAGCATGCTCTTTGTCTTGACAGTGTCTGCCCTCGATTCAATGCCATATGTGAGGATTGGTCGCACACAGGTCTTATAAATGCGTACCTTGCTGTCAGTCCTCATGTCCTTGTTTCTCCATATGACATCTTTCATGACTTATCTACCTGTGACCTTACTTCTCTGGGGAGGTCATTAGAGCTGGTTACTTCGCTTCCGAGATATCTGAATTGGTCTACATGTTCAATTTTTTCTTGGCGTACGGAGATTTCGCACAAATATAATACACATTTTAGAAAACAGATGTTTTCATTCGTATTAATTAATTAAAAACGCGTTTTTAAATGTATACTCAGAATTCAGCGCCCCGGGTAAAGTATGTTTTGAGTACCGTAAGGCGAGTGTTAAAATTGCAAAACAATCGTACTTCGCTTAAAGAAAATGGCAAAGGAAACTTTCTGTTACCGGAAATTCCTTTGTAACATTTTTAAGTAAATTTGTTGGCGAAATAAAAGGGTAGATGTTGAGACCTCACGCCGGTCCTACCTTCGAGTTCGTAGGAGACGTAAGAAGCTAACTTAAATTTTAAATCTTTATAAAAGTCGTGCTGTGATAATGATAATAGTTATCATACATAAGCTAATTTATAAAGCGCTGATTTTATTAAGGGCGCTTCATACATATTCAGCTAATTAATGTACCTTAATGTTTAGCTTGCATGTGAGCTTGCACAACCGCATAAGAAATGAAGAAATCAGACGCCGCACCAGGGTTGCTGACGTTATGGACCGAGTGACAAAATTGAAATGGCAATGGGCTGGACACTTGGCTTGACAGGGTGGCAACAGATGGGTACCTAGGATACTCAGTTGGAGACCATGGGAAAATAGACGAAGTGTCGGAAGGCCACCGATGAGATGGACCGATGATATTATCAAAAAGGTTGGAAAATCTTGGATACAAAAGGGGCAGGATAGAGACGAGTGGAAGAAATTGGAAAAGGCCTATATCCAGCAGTGGAGGGAAGAAGGCTAGCAAAGAAGAAGAAGAATGTTTAATAAACCTCACATCATTTAAGTTAATATGTTAAATGATTTTTTTCTACATTATTTATCCGTATTTGCTTATATCTGTACGAGAATAATAATTATAAAATATCAAAGATAATCTTTCTTGTTGTGGTGAAAGCATTACGAACAAAATATTTGAATCATCACTAGGATGGTTTGGACACACAGAACTAATAAATAAAAGAGAAAACAATTTCAAGAAAGTATAAGTTCATGAAATATATGGAGCATTAAAACACGAAAAGTGATTTGCATAATCGATGTAAAGGATATAGTTATTATGTTGATTCTCATGACACGTGATAGATAATTAATTTATCGCCATTTTATTTTCACCAAGAATCACACTGTCATCGCTGGGGATCGAACTCGGGACCTTCGGTGTGGCAGTCATAGCTGATATCATTGGAAGGTTTTCTAAAGAATTGTGAGTGAGAGGAGTCAAGTGAATTGTGTCAATGTAGAAGAGTGTGGTGGTCCATCCTCTCTGCCTACACTTTAAAGAAACGGCGAGATAGTTAGATATTATAGCTGCTATCACATAACCAAAGTAAACCAGTCCGGCCTTGTATGGACGTATGGACGAGACCGCGCTGTTTCGGATTCCGTGCGACCAAGTGTGCTTCGTGCGAACTTGGCCTTATTCAGGTACCTGGGTACCGCCGCTCCACGAAACATCGATAACCACAGTCCGCAATGCAGACGTTGTTAGATTTTACCTTTGAAAAAACATACACGGCTTACCGGCTCGTTGCTGGGCTGGTCCGCCCTCGCGGAAAGGGGCGCTCAATGCAGTGGTGACCCAATTGGCTCAACTTAATTCCGCGGTATTTCCAAATACCAAATAGACAACTTCCAACTTCCTAACAAATTATTACTGAATACCCCTGTGCTTCGCACAAGACACACTGCGAACCAAATATTCCTGCTTATTGGACCAACTACGCTCAAAGTGCGACAATGTACCAGATATGCGACATGTACAACAAGTGCTTTAATAACATCGATGTATTCCATCATAATGAAAGTGATGAAAAATAATGGTTGGAGCAACCCTTTGGGTCGAATGAAACTAAATAACTCTACATTTTTTTTACATTTTTATATTATATTTTATCTTTAATTATACACTACTACTAGTACTCAAATGTACTCTAAATCAAATGTTTATGAAATGACATGTTTCGCCTATCCAAGGCATTATTAAATGTGTGGTTTATTTATTTAGATTTTAATGTGTTTTATGGGAATGACATGTTTCGCCTTGCTTAGCAAACGTTTGAAAATGCCTTAGAAAGGCGAAACATATAATCTACGTGTACTATAATAAAACATCTATAAAACAGACGTTATCAATCGTTATCAAAATTTAATTGGGCAATTATTGTCAATTTTAGTTATTAATACACACTTTGGAAATTGAAAATAACTTTGTTTATAATCCACATAATATTAAAAAAACACGACACGTTTCGGATGATACCTTCATCTTCAGGTGTAAATGTATAATAAAAACTAAACAAAAATAGAATAATAAAAAATATTAGTCTTTCTTTGTTCAGTTTTTATTATTCAGGTATATTTACACCTTAAGATTGAGATATCCTCCGAACATGTCTTGTTTTTTAATATTTTGTGGATTATAAACAAAGTTATTTTCAATTTCCAAAGTTTATTACTATAGAATTCCACAGTGTTAATGCCTTAGCTTTCAATAAATTTTAATTATTATATTATTACAATAACAACAACAAACCATCACTCCGTTTCTCCGCAGGGGTAGGCAGAGAGAATGGACCGCCACACTACTCTCTGGCACACCTCTCTAGCTTCCTCCACATTCATACAGCGAGTCATACACGCACGTCGACTCTTCCGACTTTTAGCATGACCAACCTTTAAAATTTGATTAATTTGGTTATGCCATGTTTTCCTCGGTTTGCCTCGACTCCGTACTCCATTTACATCATTAACGTATACTTTCTTAACCATTCTTTCTCCATCCATGCGCTCCATATTATATTATTATACGTCGAATAATATAAAATGAGAGCAAGAAATTTACTTTTATTTTAATTTAGAAATTTACTTTTGAATTATATCAATATAAAACGAATTTTAAACTGGATACTCCGGCACCGTAAAGCGAGTGTTAAAATGAAGAATGAAGGCAATACTTGTAACTTTGTAAGATGATATAAAATATGCGAAACATAATAACACATATTTTCACAAAGAATACTGTTGTAAAGTATGGTGAAAATATACTAAATCTTGAGATAGCATTGAGACCAGAGTGGATACTACAAGAACGAAGGCTAAAGTGGGGGTAGCAGAAATGCTGAGGACAATAGCAGGAAGAAGTTTTCAAGGTACAACGCAGAAGACACTGAAATGAGAACATGCAGACGATGGATCCCTCCAGAATCCCACCGTTGTGCTGCATCAGATTTCTGTTGGCTACCGTCCCCTCGGAAGACCGCCAAAGAGGTGGAGGGATAGCTGGGAGTCAACCTCCCAAGAGAGGCAAGCCTAGGAACATATCAAATGTCTAAAAGGAGAAGATGAAGAAGAAGAAGAATATATTTTCATTAAGAACACATACTTAAATTGGGCGCATAAAAAAGCTACCAGTAAGGCCACTATGGCTCACGGAATACAGTGTCATAAACATAAACATTGTAACACGACTAACAGAATTCTGTGACATAAAAAGAGCCATTTCAACACGGCATACAGAATCCTGTGTCAAAACATCAAAGAATGAATTAAAATCCCAAAATTTGCGGTTATGGCAAATTTCACTAGTAACAAATGTACAAACGATTTTAACTCATTATACCATACAAGAGCGATATGTGAATGCCTAATAATACATTAGAGGTACATTGAAGACCTGATTTAAAAAAAAATCATATCAGAATAAGGGAATTCATACGCTATGAAGAAATTTGAATATTCAAAAGACTGCTCTTTTATAATTAAGAAAAGATTCTTATTTTCTGATAGGCTAAATATTGTGTATGTGAAACGTACGTATTGAGCAAAAAATATTTTCTCTTAAAAGCAAACAAAATAATTTGATTATGTAATTCGCGATAGAAATAATAAGAAAAGAGTCGTTTACTGTGAGATCGTAAACGATCGATTCAGTATGTGGAAGAGATACAATGAAGCATAGGTGTTAAGAAAATTGAGAAAAAATAATGTAATGTCCAAAGTAATGATTTCAGCAACTGTTGGGCTAGTATTGAGTTACAGGGCAACATCGCAATGAATAACTAGCTAACAAACTAACCATAGTGAAACACGTCATTCCCATAAAATATAATAAAACTCAAACATTTGTTTATGCCTTAAAAATTCGAAACATGTAATTTCTACAAACTGTAATAAGACTTCCAGAATTGAAACAGTATTGAAACAGAAGGACAAGTAAACATCACGCTGTCTCTCTGAAGGGGTAGGCAGAAATAATGAATTGCCACATTTTTTTTCCTGACATACTTCCTGTATTTCTTGTTTAGTTTATGTTGTTTATTGATTAATTATATTTTCTAAACTCTTTCTTCATTCATTTTATCCATGTGTCTAAACCATCTTAATAAACCTTTAATTACTTTATACCTAACACTTTCATTCCCATTGCATTCACGTTTTAAATTTGCATTTGACACTCTTTCATATACATATTTATCACACAATCGTCTAAGAGATCTCTTTACTACGGAATTTATTCTACTTTTATCATTATTTTGTCAGTCCCGTGCTTCACTAAGGGTTGGTACAAGAATACCACTGTGGAACGCCATCTTAGCTTCAGGGATAGATTTTTGTTTGCGCTTCTCACTTAGTTGCCTTCCCCAACCCTTCTTTCAATAACCCTCTCTACACTGACTTATCCTTTGTAAACATACTTCCTAAATAATCATAATCTTCGACTTATTTCAATCATCAAATCATCAAATCATATCGCATGTATAATATAATATTATATAGCCAGTTGGTACTTATGGTCTTGAAACTGTAACATTGTCCAAACAAAGAGTCGAGAAAGTACGTGTGACCCAAAGAGCCATGGAAAGAGCCATGTTAGGAATAAGCCTAAGAGACAGTCAGAAATGAAACTGTGAGAGAAAAAACAAAGATTATTTACGTCATCCACCGGATGGCGACTCTAAAATGGCAATGGGCAGGGCACGTAGCCAGAAGCTCAGATGAAAAATAGACGAAAGACTGCTGACTTGGAGACCGTGGACGACAAAGAGAAGTGCAGCGCGACCGCAACTACGGTGGAAGGATGATCTGAACAGACACGTCGGACTAACCAATATTCAGTCTGCACAGGACAGAGTGACATGGAAGCGAATGGAGGAGGCCAGGAGTGGACGGGAATAGGCGGAGGAAGAAAATTTATATCGTTCATACTGGACACCGGGATTTGTAGTTTATACTAGTTGTCTATAAGTAGGACAACGTCATTCGCATCCAATAGAATGAATGAAACAAATAAACTGTTTTATATGATGTCACAAACTTTTGATTTTTTATACTGAAATTGGCGGATTCGTAGAAAATGTGTATTTTTTTATATTTATATTGAGTTGACTATGTTTTGGGAAGTTCCTCGCTCAGCACCAAAACTGCTTTCCTTTACACTTCCGCTCAATGGCATTTTCATTCCGTTCACATCTTTGGGTTCGATATCACTACCATTTATCTATAGGTTGTCTTCACAATAAAAATTCTCTCACTATTTCGAGTACGGAAAATTGAAAATTTTGTATGAAAGATAGGTCGATAATATCAAAAACATATTACTTTTATGAAATATTTTTTACAAAATAAA